>CABHPP010101705.1:0-29154 GCA_902168425.1 Peromyscus attwateri | reverse complement strand
AGAAGTCTCCGTACATACTGAAATTTATTTTCAGCAGGAATTGCTATGTGTAAAATAAACAGAATTCTTCTATTCTTCCAACACCCAAAATGGAAAGGAAAATAAAGTGGCAATATTAAGCATAATTGAACATAATTATTTTTCCTTCTTTGTTTTTTGTTTTTTCTTTAAAATAATGTCCTAGCTTTAGTATAATTGTCAGCAATTTATGTAATAAAGATTCTATAGATTAGGGAAGAAATGACTGACTCATTTAAAAGTCAAAATGAGAACAATGTGCAGGTGGTGACGGAATATGTCAGCTTTTCCTGTGTGCCTTATCATAGCTAATTAAAAGCTAGAAATGGGTAAATGATGGGGCATAAATTAGAGCTGTGACAGCTGAATTATGAAAGTAGTGTCTCCACAGTCAATCACCTATTATATAATTATGTCTTCCAGAGCCTCACAAAACCATAGCAGAGAAGAAGGAACAAGCCTGGGATCTCTAATGTTGCTTTGAAGTTTTTCATCAATTCCAGCAACAATCACAGAGGCATGATTACAGTTCAAGGACATATGAGATTGAGGATTCACATCTGTGCCATGATACAAATCTCCAATCGCTAATTCTATATGTAGGGCTCTGAACATGATATATCTCAGTGTTAAAGTCACAAACAACTAGTTTGGAAGTTACCGTGTGTGTGTGTGTGTGTGTGTGTGTGTGTGTGTGTGTGTGTGTGTGATCTTAGGTACTTAAGAAAAAGGAGTGTTGTTGATAAGCAACAACAACAAAAACAAAAACACAGGTTCTACCTGTAGAAGAGAGTTGGCTAAAAAACTCATTGAAACAATTGGGGGAGAAAAGCCAAATAATTTCAAGGTTATGTGTCTGCAGTTAAGAAGAATGAGGATATCATTTATAGCAATGGTTCTCGACCTTCCTAATGCTGCAACCCTTTAATACAGTTCCTCATGTTGTGGGTTGTGGTGACTCCCAACCATAAAATTATTTTGTTGCTACTACATAACTGTAATCTTGCTACTGTTATGAGCCATAACGTAAATATCTGTGTTTTCCAATGGTCTTAGGTGACCCCTGTGAAGAGGTCATTTAGTCCCCAGAGGGGTTGCCACCCACAGGTTGAGAAACACTAATTTATAGGCAGGCTGATATAAGAATTGAGTTGCTCCAAAGGTGGCAGTACAGTTAGGGTGGTGACACAGTTCTGACATCTCAGTATATGGGAATCGGAGGCACAAGACTTGCAAGTCTGAGGCCAGCCTGGGCTGATAGAAGACCATGTGCCAATGAAAAATAAATAAGAAAGACCATGTGCTATTTAAAAAATAAATAAAACAATAAGATAGGTCATTCACTTTCAGAAGGCCTGAGCTTTCCTTATATAGTTATGATTATGTTCACCAATCAAGAAAATGGAAATGTGAGAACCATTTAAATGAGACACATAATCCTACAATAGTAGTAATGTACAATGAATACAACTTATTTTTAAATTCTCTTTTTACATTTCGTCTCTTTGTGGTATTATGTGGGTTTTGGGTGTATGTATGTGTGGTGTATGTTTATGTTGGCACACTGGCCTGTGCATCATGTGCATAGACCAAAAGAAGATGTCAGATGTCCTCTTTGCCTTGCGTGCTCTGATGTTTTCCCTTGAGACAGTCTTTTACTGACCTTGGTCTGGTGACACAGTCTTGCAATCTCAGTTCTTGTGGATCTGACCTTGGAGTTAGGCTGGCAGCCAACAAGCCCAAGGATCCTTCTGTCCCAAACCTTCACAATACTGGGGTTGCAGGAGCATGAAATCTACACCTGGCTTTGTACGGGGGTGCTGAGGCTTCAATTGAATAAATAGTTGGTAGTGTGAGTAACTGAGTTTAGATCCCCAGCACTCCACGTAAAACCACAATTCTTTGGAGGATAGGAGACAGAGACAGGCACATCCCTAGGGCTCAGTGGCCCATCTAGTAAATTGGTGACCTTCAACTTTTGAGACCTTGACTCAGAAAAATAAATTTTGAAAAACAAATTTTGAAAATGAATGACAAAGCACCTATATCACTGAGGGTAATTATTTTAAGACTGGGTTTCATTATAACTGTTCTAATTCTTCCCTTTTGTATAGTTAGTTCATATACATACATATACATATACATATACATAGTCTCCTTGTTTATTTTTGAGACTGTATTTTAATTACAACATTTCTCCCTTCTCTTTCTTTTCTCCAAGTCCTCCCATACGAAAGCAAGGCAATACATATTTATACATGAAGAATAAAATTCTGAAAATTATTTCCCATAGTGATAAATTGCTACCAGAGAATACAGGAAATAAAAAGTGCTAATTTCCCGTTGTATCTCCAACAGCTTGGTTAGATCCCACTCCCTTGTCAACTCCCCCCAGACCTTGTCACCGTCACAGGTCCACTTGTTCTATAGTTTGGTGGATTTGACCATAAACTTGAAGCAGTTTGAATACGCTGTTAGCAATTGAAGTCTTAAACTTGAAATTGAATATGAAATTTGAAGTATATATACTGGAGCCTGACAATGGTGTCATGCATGTCTGATACCAGGCAAACACAAAAATGGATGTCTATTTATTTAATGGACTCACACCAGCATTCTTTCAGATGATCATCTGCAGTACTTAGTAAAATACAATAGTATCGAAGGAAATGGCCATGGCTTATTCACAACTTTAAAACTCAGTCCTAAGAAGGTCCTATGGTAGACACTCCTGTACCATGGTGAAATGTATTGCATTTTTTGCATGTATGAATTATTTGGACCTGTACTTCTAGCTTCACTATCAAAATGCATAATGTCAAATTGTGGTATGTCTCATTCAAGTTTCCTCATGAGCATAGTGATGAAGACATGTCTGTTTTATCCCCTAGAGAGTAATGTGTTCTATTAAATGTTGGAAAGATTTATAATAAGTTTCAGGATTTTCAAATTGCATGTAAATTTATTAGCTTATCAGCATTTAATATCTGCTCTAAAGTGATTTAAAATGAACAGGAAAGTTTTGTTTCAGCCTCATCTTTAAACACTGAAAATTAAAAGACCAAAAGAAATCAAACAAATGCTTACCAGAAGAGTGGATATAATAAACAAATGCTTCTATTCCTTGGCCAGAATTAATTTTACAACACTTTTAGTAATTTGGGTTTATATTATGTATTTCCTTTTCCACCCAAACACACTCCTGTCTGTTATCTAGAGTACATGTCCTCGGAGAATTTGGGACTAAAGACTGACTGATGAATATTTACTGAATTAAAGTAAGTATGTAGTATAAGCCAATAAAAACTTCAAGAGTAGGTGGGAGGGAGGTGTTAAAATAACATGTCAAACAATAGGATCAATTAGACAAGGCGAGCTTTTGAAATTTAAGTGAGTCTTGTCCTGCAGTTTAAATAGGAGAAATTGGTGGAAATGATGGAGAATGATTCATAAAAATAAGTCAGTTGGGCCGGGCAGTGGTGGCGCATGTCTTTAATCCCAGTACTTAGAAGGCAGAGCCAGGTGGATCTCTATGAGTTCAAGGCCAGCCTGAGCAAGATCCAGGATAGGCACCAAAACAACACAGAGAAACCCTGTCTCAAAACAAACAAACAAACAAACAAACAAACAAACAAACAAACAAAAAGTCAGTTAGGCTGGAGAGATAGCTCAGTGGTTAAGAGCACTGACTGCTTTTCTAGAGGATCTGGGTTCAGTTTCCAGCATCCACATGGCAGCTAAAAACTGTCTGTAATTCCAAGATCTGACACTCTCACACAAACATAAATGCAGGCAAAACATCAATGCATATAAAATAAAAATAAAATAACAAAAAGAATATATATATTTTTTTAAAAAAAGAAGTTCAGTATAGTCCTCGGCTACATCATGAGTTTGAGGACAGCATAGGCTATTTGTGATTCAGTCTCAAAGGCAAACAAATGAGTCAGTCTAGACTAACTCTTAAAAAATTGGCTTAGAGGAATCACTTCAAGGAATCAAAGAAAAAACCTGCCAGAGTATAGGCAGGGGATGATGTATGAAAGGAAGTTAGAACAAATGGAATGAAATTAAAAATGAGCCAGCAGAAGGTTTGAGATGTCCCTAAAGAGCTTTTTTGTAATGAATACTTGACTCTCTTTCTTCTTACTATTAAAATATATATTTCATTTATGGTCAAACACAAGTTTGTTAGAAATATGACTATTGCTTCTAAGCATTTTAATATTATTGTAGATAACAGTAGGAAGCTTATTTTATAAACAGTTCTTAAAAACTCGAATTCTATTCTATGAAAATTGTGTTTGCCAACAAAGACATACACAGTTGAATCAATACTGCAACATAGTGTATAGAACAATTCTACACCTGTGTACACTTCTGAGAGATTGTGAGGCATTAGACTTTTTCTTCCACAAGAGATCTTATCTCTTGGGGACTGTAAAAGATTGCTTAAGAGGATTCAAAACCAGCAGTTATTCTTTAATAATGAATATGAGAAAAGCTTTCTCAGCAGTGACCAGTGACTGAGCATTGGAAATCTTCAGGATGTGCTTGGTAGTAGTCACTCTTGAAAGACATTTTTTTTTTCATGCTTTAGTATTCTGTTTATAAAAGACAGAAACTAAGCCCAGAAACATGAAGTCCACACCCAACGGCTTACCAGATACTGGCAAAGCTGGAATTCAAGCCAGGTCCACTCCAAAGCCAAGCATCTCTATGACATGGAGTACCCTTTACAGGTGTTTTTATCTGCTTCAAGCCGCAAGCAGAAAAACAGACATCAAAACAGAGATATCAATCCTGCCAATAGTCATTCTATCATATTTCACTAATTATATTTTAAACACCACGTAAAAGGTGAATGTGTGTGCTATTATTCAAAATCAATAAAAGCCATCATCCTGTCAAAATAAAATTGAAGTATTTCTTTTTATTATTTACCCTTTCATTTTTTGCTTAATTTGAATATTATATTACTGCATCTGAATACTCACACTATAATACACCTTGGCATTACTAAGAGTCAGCATTTGTCTTTGACTCAATCTTTCCATCTGAGTGTACAATTTGGCTATGCAGGCTGAATAATTATGAAAAACTAAGTCAATCAATTGCATGGTGGATGATGCTTAAAATCAACTTACATCATTTGCCTTTAAATCTTTCCACATGGTTTGACATCCGACAGTGCATAAAAATAAATGCTGAAGGATAAAAACCATGGACTCGGACATTTCCTTAGGAATTAGTATCAGATAACTCTTGAGTGGTCTTCAAACATTGGATTTGGGCCTTTCACTGTAGTCAATAGTGATAAGGCAAAATAATTTCTGAGCAATCAGTGGAGATTGTGAATCAGGATAAAATCACATTGCTGAAGACGGTAAGAAAATTTAGAATGAAACTACATGTGTACTATGGACCAGCATAACTTTATTTGGACATAGTTGATTTGAGGTCCTTAGAGATGTCTGTCCCCTCTGAGTCTGGTATGACATCTTACTCAAATAGTTAAGTTCCTAGGAAAATTCTCACTGTCTCCCTGGAACTTCCATTCACGGTGTTGTTTTTTGACTACACAGTCATTCGTTTTGAAAAACAATAGGATTGCCATTAAGAGATTCATTCCTGTGACTCTTGTAACACAGCAAATAACCATATACTTTCACTTGATGGTGCTGCACAGCTCTTCATTAATTCTGAACAAGGAGATTCACGAGAAATCATCCAAAATTTCTGGAAGTCTTTTGTGTTTGAACAGCAGCATGCTTTCTAGCTGTGAGTCTATGTATGGAGCATTTCAAAGTCTCATCACATGACTCAGTTTCAGAACCATATAATGTGTGTCTTGTTTACAAGTCACCTTCTATGGTGTAAGGAGTGCCACTGGCTTTCTTTTCAGTTTGCAGAGACCCATAGTCCCAGATGCTGGGAATCCCAGTTCTCTCGGGTCTCTCAACTCACTATCAAAATTGAGAGGAGACAGCATGATCGTGAATGTTGTAGCTCATAAGTTTTATATTAACTAATTTTTAGGACCCCAAGGTGTAAGAAAAAATCTTTTCATTTTAATTCCTATTTCTAAGATTACTTAGGGGGTAAAATAGTCATGAGGAAGCCAAATTTCCTCAAATTTCCTCAAATTTGGCTTGGTAGTAAATTCAATAAATACCCTTCCAAATCATTTTATGTTGTATTTCCAGTCACAATTTTAGATGTAATATAAGCTTTTAGAGTCTTGGGTACTTACCTAAATCTTCACTTAGCTTCAGACCTCTTATAGTTCAATCATATTTAATAGGCCTCAGGCCCATTAAATATAATTGTAACCATACAGCCTCTGCTTAACAGTAAGTGGAAAAGAATGGATGCCACAAACCTTAATATTCACAAAGCCTGTTCTAGACTGGCTTTTTACTGGAAGCCTGTGTCCAGCTCTGGGCTCAAAATGTAGAGAGATTGAGGAGAATTTGGAAAGAGTTCACTAAAGTCCTTAGTGGTTCTGGGAAATGGATATTAATGTAGAAAATAACAACAAGGGCTTGTTTTATATATTTAAATAGGTGAAAAGCTTTTCTTGAAGAGAATAAGTGAAGATTTATTGTCAGTTGAGAATTTATATTCAACTTTGGCATAAGAAACTATTTTTTACCACTAAAATTATTAGACTTGAAACTGAAATCCAGATGTAATTATGTATTTTTCTCTGAGGTACATAAAATGGAGCCAGTCTCAGGGAGCTGAGATGATTTATGTCCTTCTGTAACAATGTGAGATGAGACAAGAAGTATTTTCTAAATGTTTTTCTTTTCCTAACTCTGGAGTTCTAATCCTGCATACTAATCAGATTTTTGTTGCTGTGAGGAGAGATTCATTTTCTTCCATGGCTTTAAAGTGATTATCCAGCCATGTTCTTTTGGGACCCTGGTAAGTAAGATATCATATAAGGGCTTGTCTCCTGACAGCTGGGCATTCCCCCTGTTTCCTTTCAGAGGGTTCTCCTTCCAAAAATTTCCATAATATCTCAGTAGTGCCACAGGCTAATGGTCAAGATTTGAGTATGTTGTGCCTTTAGGGGACATTTAACACCCAAACCATAACATCCCTGTAGCCAAACATACAGTCCTATGTCTTTTTAAAGACAAGTAATGTTCAAGAAAATCCATATATGAGATGGAATAAATTTCAAAAGGCAGCTGCCGTTTATTGTTGCATTAAGATGATGTATGTGTTTGAGTCCTGATAAAGCTATAAGGATCCCACCAGTTGACCACAGATCACAGAAGAATAAAAGCTAACTGTGTTTACTACAAGAACAGATAATGACACTCCAAGACACAGCTTCAAAGAAACTGATAAGCTCAAGTAGGAGAACTGAAATACAGAAAGAAAAACAGTTCCTTCAAAAGTTACTCAAATTACTGGTCTCAGAAGACAGGGAAAAGGTGACATTTGTCCATGATGATTCCCTAAACCCAGGTCTTATGCTTCTGATATCTTGTTACTGCCACCTGACTGTTCAGAGTTATTTCTGAATGCAAGTACTTTGAGTCCTCCTTTTCTACAATAAAGACACAACATTTGCTATTAGCCTTTCTTACTCCTGTAATTTTGGGTTAAATTATTTGCTGATCAATGTCAAAGGGTAATATAGCCTTAATAGTTGTATGCCTATTTCATAGAACTTCTACTGGGGGCAAGTCTAGCTTATTTGTTAGGGAAGAACTGAAGGTAGAGTTGGTTGCCATGACAATTGACCAATTGGGTGTCTATCTAATCTGTGTGGTTAGAACATCACATGCAAAGTAGTGACAAAATGAAACTACTGGACTGACATGTTAAAATAACTTTCTGTTCTACTGTTCCATTCTGATTATGTCAGTATGAAGAATGAATATGGATACTTAAATCTAAAATTAATCTATTCTTTTAAATACTTTCATCATTTACTATTTGTGCTAATACCTAAGTGGTAAATAATAATAGCAACAGAAAACTATGCCTTCTTTTTAATCATTGTTGCAATTCACTAACATCACATTTGTTCTAGTCTTGAAGACACCTTTTCATATTGTAAATACTGGAACCCAAGTTGACCAGGTACATCTTATATAGTTCAGGACAGCTGGAACTTGAGGAATCCTTTGTCAGCCTCCTAAGAGTTAGGATTACCACACCCAGATAAAATGACTCATTAATTATCTATCTATAATGAAGAATTTAACTTTCTTTGTTTTATTTACCATAAAGAAACATTTTCAGGGATTTGAATCTTAAGCAGTATTAATGGTATATAATTCTAAGAATCTCCAATTATTTCATGGACTGTTTCAATAAATTGAGAATTGTTAGTATTAGTCCCCCGCCCCCGTCACCTCCACCCCCACCTCCCAGTCCCCAGTATTTAAAGCTGCACCATTATTTGTTTGCTAAAGACCACTGCTTTTGAGGGGCAGAAGACGCTGCTGCTTTGCAAAGGTAGAAGCTCTTAGGAAATGCTTTACAAGTAGCCAGATGTTTGTAACTAAGAATTGTTGCATAAGTAGTGGGCTCCAAAAAGCCTGCTCATGCACCAGGGATGGACTCTGATCCTACTGCCTGGTGGGCCCCTTAAGCAGACCAAGCTACAGAACTGTCTTGCTATGCAGAAGGTCCAGTCCTGACCCATGCAGGCTCCACAGCTGTTGGTCTAAACTTCATGAGTTCCCACTAGTCTGGTTTGGTTGTCTCTGTAGGTCTCCCCATCATGATCTTGATGTCCTTACTCATAGAATCCCTCTTCTCTCCGCTTGACTGGACTCCTAGAGCTTGACTTGGTGTTTGGCTGTGGATCTCTGCAACTGCCTCCATCAGTCACTGGAGAAAAGCTCTGTAATAAGTTGTATTTACCAATCTGATCGCTGGGGTAAGCCAGTTCAGGCACCCTCTCCACTATTGCCAGTAGTCTAAGCTGGGGTCATCCTTGGAGATTCCTGGGAACCTTCCTAGCACCCAGCCTCTCCCTATCCTCATGATGTCTCCCTCTACCATGGTATCTCTCCCATTGCTCTCCTACTCCATCCCTGTTCTAGCTCGACCACCCCGTTCCCTTATGTTCACATCCCCTATCCCCTACCCTCATTGCCCACCCCTCATCCCAGTTTACTCAAAGACCTCGCATAGCCTTGAGGCAGGGGGAGGTGCTTGGACATGTCTCTACTAAATGTACCTCCCCATGGGAGGTCTTATCTTCTTGTAGGGGAGAATAGAGGGTGAGTTGGGAGGGGGTGCTGGAGGGGCGGGAAGAGGGAAGAGAGGGATCTTTGATTGGTATGTAAAATGAATAAAAAATTCTTAATTAAAAAAAAGAAAAAATTGTTCAGGAAATGGGCAATTAAATAGGAAAAAAAAGAATTGTTGCATAAGATAGAAATTCTCAGGCCAGATGTGAGCATGTGTGTGTACTTGTTGTAATGAATCTTAGGTATGGCATGCAAATTATGAGTTCTAGACTACATCAGTCAACAATGATCCTTAATATTTGTCTTGCAGTTTTCAATGTATATTCATGTTAAATCATTTGGTCATTTAAAGAGTACATGAAGTGGAAAAAATGGGCATTGTCATATTTGTCCAATACATAATAAAATAAAGCTTAGAGAGGTCCCTTACCCAGCATTGTATTGTAGGACTAATAAAGATCAGTAGCCAAGTTTAGTTGTATTTCATCATTTGTCTGGGGAATCTGACTTTAAGTGCTTTCCTCAGTAAATACAGATACTGGGTTTTATCATTTTTACTAGGAAAAGTCTTAGATCTAAGGCTTTTGCTGCAGAATCTAGCACTCATTCTAAACATGGTTCACTCACCACCTGATGCCAGTACTATACACAGCCAGTCTTTCCATAAATATAAGGATGAAGACACAGGTAGATAATGTCTCCAAAATGACCTAGCTCTGTGCAAGATGTTGCTCACATCTTATTTCTCTCTAATGGTACTCACAATCACAAAGAGGGGCAAGATCAACAAGGGAAATAGGGAATTACTGGTTGGAACATCTCCTAAGAACAAGCTTACTAAGTCCAAACAAAATCTTTTCCTGGGATATCAAATATAGTTCCTTATCTGCTAAAGTAAGTAGTCCAGACAAATTTACCTAAATTCCATGTTTGCCTGCATGTAGGAACTGAAAGAGTCTATTCTGTGCATTGGAAAAAACCAGTGCTCAAGGCTAGTGTCAGGTTTGTCTTTGGAATCCACCATCTCTAATGGAATAATGTCACAAAAACCACTTCACCTCTCTCACACTCTCCTATTGTGTGAAATGGCCCATATTTAGCATTCAAGACATATCAATTACTGTGTGAAGTTTTACATGAGAGCTACAAAGACCAGCTTTACTATGTTTAGATCATAATAACAGTTAAAAACTCTGATAGTTAATCTCTAGTGGTTTGAAGGATATCTATGGGTCAGGATGGACATTATTCTATCAGGAAGCTAATCCCAGAGTACTATGAAAATGTTTGCTATTATGAGCAAGGTATGGATTGAAAACTGCTATAAAAATCACTTACACAGTGAAAAGACTTAGTCATTGAATTAACAAACAATATTTATTTGTAAGCTATAAGCATGCACATATGTGTCATTTGTACCTCTTATTCAAGTACTTATAAGTTAATACTTACTAACTGAGGTGATATATTTGAAGATGATTTTAAGACGCTATGCACTTCATTGATTAAGAATCATAGGCCAGGCAGCGGTGGTGCATGCCTTTAATCCCAGCACACGGGAGGCAGAGCCAGGCGGATCTCTGTGAGTTCGAGGCCAGCCTGGTCTAAAGAGTGAGATCCAGGACAGGCACCAAAACTACACAGAGAAACCTTGTCTCGAAAAAACAAAACAAAACAAAAAAAGAAACAACAAAACAAAACAAAACAAAAAACAAAGTATAATGTTTGTTCTCAACAGACACAACTTACTTGTTTCAGTGAGCTGCTAATTTTCCTGTATTTAGGCGCAATAATAAATATTCTATGAGATTTTTTTTCTTTTTGTGTGTTTCTCTAATTAGGAAGATCCCAGAAAAGTCAAGGACTATTTTATTGTGACATTCCTAGAACAAATCATTCAGGTCTTATAAATAGACTTAATATCTTTCCATTATTTAAACTCTTTTCAGCCTCCTTTATTTATAGCCACAATCAATCAAATGAACAAACAACAACAGCAATAACAACAACAACAAAACCCACTGTGATCTGCTGGGTTACAAATTAATGGCCTTTCCTGGTCTGTTTATATTTCCAGGGGCTGCCATTAAATGTAAGATGAAAATCACTCCATCCAATGTACACTTACTGTTTGTGTACTACAGATCATAGCTCCTTATCAAGACTAATAATGCAGTTTTACTTTTTACAGGAAATGGAAACTCAAACCTCGACAAATGGATGGCAGCATTTGGAATGGCTCTCAAATGGGCAGTGCTGAAAATTGATCTGGTTCCTTGTCAATTGCATCGTTCAGAGATGACATCAGCAGCAAGGCTGCAGCTAGTGCTGGCATGTCGCCCTTCCCGTACCACAAATAAAACCACACTCTGCGAAAACATAATCAGCTCCAGGTCTGCAACTTGAACCTTGAAACCTCATTAAGCAACTTTTTACCAACTTCATCAATAAGGCCTGGCCCAGGTTCCATATACACACACACACACACAGCAACCAATGCTGATAAAACATGTCATGCCATGTCCATACCGGGGTATCGTTCTAGAAGATTGAGACAGTCCTTGTGATATTTATTTCTGATTTTGTTTATGATCCCTTTTAGCTAACTGGAAACCCTAAGCTGGAATTTGTCATCAATGCCATGCTCTTTGGTCCTCCTTAGAAGTCCTGTTCATCCACCTCACCAATAGGAAAGACATCATGGCTCTTTACCTGGGGGATTATGCTCATTGAGAATCACGAGAGATGCTGGTGTGGGTCTTCTTTTCCTGATCTGTGAACAGCAAAGGCACAGCTGATGTCAGTGTGAGAATCAGACACTGCCCTTCACTAATTCTACAGCTCTAAAAGCTGTCCACCCTCCTCTTTCCCCAACTCATATGAACAAACTTCTAGAAGGAACATAGTATATGCTCACTATATATTTTAGAGCACAGAAAACTAGCTAGAACTGCCAGATATTACTAACACTTTTTTTGACCACCAAGTTACATTTCCAAAGGAAAATAATTAAAGTTGTATACCATTAAAATATGCAACTAAGATTAATACACTGTAAAGTACAGGGATGACTTACTATTTAAGTGACTGGTAAAGCCTCATGACATTGGCAATGATATCATGGTCCCTTGCTCTCATCTAAATGAGACGAAAAGAACCCAGAAGCCTCACATTTCTGCTATGTGCTGTAATTAAATTGGCAATGTACGTTTTAAATTTCAAGTAGCATGATTAACTTTATACTTTCTAATTTAATATTTAGACCAAACTGACAGGTCAACCAAAAATACAAATCTTACAAGAATGTGAATTTTAATTCCCCCGGGCAGTACTAATTGGACTCAGTGGGTTAGAAAGAATAAAAGGGAGAGGCCATGAAAGCAAGAGGGCATGTTAGTGGGTGTCAATGAAATGGGAGGGGAGAATTGGGGCAGATATGATTGAGATATATTATATATGTGTGTGTGAAATTGTATATAAATAAGTAAAAGTTACTCAAAAATGTAGAAGAATAAAAATGAATGTATACTTAATTGAAACTAAGATTTGGTAGATTCATCCCCTTGTTATAGGAATTACAGAAGCATATTATGACTAGACTCTCTTGCTTTAGGTAGCCTTTATTCATTCAATGTATCAGTTCATAGCTAAATTCCCAGAATATTTGTCAATAGGATAAAGGATAAAGTGTATAAATGATGTTGTTCAAAATGGAAGCAATGCTCAGTTCAGTAAACAGAGCTGGTCAAAGTTATATTTATCTGGTCCAAATCTGGGTGGGTCTACTGTCAAAGCATCATCATATAAAGCAAGACTCCCAGAGACAATACTTATTTTAAGACTTTGTATCAACTATTTGGAAGAGGATTCAGGGGTACTCTGGGTTTTAAGTAATTAATGAATTAGATTGGAGTTCCCATAACTTTCTTTGTTATTTCCAAAGTACTCCATATTTGTTTTTACACCACAGAACATCTTTTATGTGGGTCCATTGCACCCAGAGTCTAAGTAAATATGAACATTATACATTTAGAAACCAATATCAGACATAGAAAAGGAACCTAGGAAAAAGTAATATAGTATTTTTCATATTCATTGCTCATATATAATGCAGAGCTATTGTTCGGGGATACGCAATGTAAACACATAAAAATAGGAAGCCTATAATACTAAATTAGTCTGGGATTTGCTACTTTAATATTTACATTTCTTTTTATTTTATAAGTAACAAAATAGAAGATTGCTAATTTTTGGTAATGTTTTCAAAGTTTCTCTAAACGTTAAAACTGTTACTTTAAGAAGCAAAAGCCAGCACATAGTGCTTCAGACCAGAACGTCTGATACATTGGTATTAATTTTATATAGAATGAAGTGCTGCTAAAATCTTGGCCAGTTGCTCCCCAATGCAACCCAAACGCAAAAGCAGACTCACTTCTCATCCAGAAAGTCACACAATTTAGCAAATGCAGAAAGCAGAGAACCTTTCACCAAGCAAGAATGCATGCCCTTACTGCCCGATATCCAGGCATTGTTCCCCACCCACTCCCCCTTACCTGCTCTGCTGCCTCTGGAGCAATCTGACTCTGGAATAAAGGCACAGCAAACTGTATCTTTTTGGGGCTGTTGGGTTCCATGGTGATGATGAGAATAAGACAGAGCAGTGAAGCACTCAAAAAGGCAAACCCCAAGTGGTATCCGGAGTGCTCCTGAGGCACCCTTCACCAAGCCACACGCAGCGTTTTGTAATAAATCTCTGTAATTCCAGCCTGAACAAGTGAAGATATCGAGGTTTGAGCAACTCCCTTCTCTATCCAGTGATGCCTGGCTTGCCTGAACCCCCACCAATCCTTTGGATCCTCTCAACACAATTGGGAATGCAAGAATAAGCTAATTGTGTCCCTGCTCACTAATACACATGCCAAGCTCTCACTCAGCAGCTAATTGAAATTGCAATGCTAACCTTGAAGGACCCGCTGCCCTGGGATTTAAAAGAAAGGCTCTATCCACTGTACATTACCAACCGGCTGCTCGAAAGTGCAGCATAAGCTCCCTCTGAGCATTACGGGGATGGGTCATTCATTATTGATGAACATAAAGCAGGAAGTTTTGAGAGCTGGGGGCAGGGCCTGGCTATAGAATCATGTCATTTCTTTGTAGCAACTTACAAGTCAGACACCTTTGCTGTTTCACACTCAACCACCACATTGATGAGCGGCTATCAACAATAAGCCGCAACCAATAATATCAGCTATATCTGTGCATCGAGATCTGGTTAGGTTAGTACTGCCCTAGGGCTGAGCAGATCTTAGTTCAAGTTCCACTCTTAATAAGCTCTGTGGCCCTGAGCAAATCACAACATATGTTTAGGCCCCTACACTTTCAGTGAAAAAAAAAAAAGGGATGTTAGATTAGATGACCTTTAAGCTCCCATTCTGTTCTAACATTCCATAATTATAGTTCATGGTTTTAGCTTGAGTAGAAAGTATTGAACAGCTAAATTTAGCACCCAGCTTGGATGTCACTGCTGTTTCTATGGTCTTCATTTTGTTCCTGATGGGGCCAGTTACATCCTCTGACGTGGAAGAATTCAGAAAGGAGTGGAAAATGTCAGTGGAAACCCAGTGGTGACTGACAGTGTGGCTTGTTGTCAATGATGGGGTTTTATGCAAAGATGAAGACTTGAGGAAAAGCCTAAAAAGGATCATCTTCAGAAAGATGATGAGACAAATGGCTGTGGTCACAGCAGAAACCGACTTGATCATCTCAAGTAATATCAAACAGTGGACGGCCATATCACCAGATGGGTTTCACAGAATTCACTGCTTATTGAAAGTAGCCTGGAAATGAGCCTGCCTCAATAAAAAAGAGAACTTCAGTTCTTTACTTTTCCATTTGAACGGTGTGATTTGATGACTACTGGATTTTAGAATGTTGTTTTTAGATTCATTAAACACATTTTGATATTGTCTAAAATTGTAGGTAGTCACAAATGAAGCTCCCTTTATTTTGAAGGTCTGTTTCTATAAAAGAAATACATATCAATGATTTACTCATACAATGTTCTGTAAAGTATATAGAAAGTAATATCTATTATTCAAGTAGTTTCCTATATATGCTAGAGGAACAGCAAATGAGATACTGACGGGAAAGTAATTTTAGGTGAGAAAAAAATGCTGACAGCAGGAAATCTTGTGAAAGATTCTTCTCTGGAGAGGAAAGCAAATTTACCACTCAAAAGATTCTAATGGTAGACATTACAGAAGCTCCTAAAAAGAAAACCTTCATTGAGCAAGACCTTTACTGATGGTATTCCTCTGAATAGTGGTCAAAATACTATGGAAAAGTAGACAGGCTTTTTAGTGTGAAATTAATCCAGAATTTGCTCAGCAGTCATCAAGAACTTGTACTTGGTAGGCCCAAACTTGCACCCTCACTCTGCTACTAACCAAGATGAACAACTCAGGCCATGAGAGAATGTTTTTTCCTGTGAGGTTTAGATGAGTGAACTCCTAAAAGGAACTGCTCATAACATCAGCCTCTAGCCACTCTGTAGCAGATAGCAATTATACCTTTTCTAGATTTTTCAAAGAACTTAATGACACACATTTATAGCAAGACTTACTAAGAATCTCTACCTATTAGAAAATTTAATGTCAATAAGAGGAAGAGACAATAAAGTGAAATTCTATGAGTATATTATAGGATGAAGACCAGAAAGTGTGTATGCATGTTCATATGTATATGAGCAAACAGTGTGTATGTGAGTTTGTATATGTGTGTGTGTGTGTGTGTGTGTGTGTACAAATGTGTATTCATATGAATGTGAGATACAGGATGGCATTGGGTGTCTTCCTAGATCACGATCCTCTTTATATATTGAGGCAGTCTCCCACTTGAGCCTGAAGCAGGATGATTAGGCTAGTCTAACTAGCCAGCCTGTTCCAGGGATTCCCATCTTTGCATTCCACACTCAGAGAGCATAGGCCCACACCAGGCTCACAAGACATTTATATGGGTGATAGGGATCTGAACTCTGGTCCTCAGGATTGCTCAGTAAGTGTTATACCTGATGAGGCATCTCCTTAGGTTTAATGCCGCCTTTTTAATAGTTTGACCAGAGATAGTACCTAAAGAAACTTCCTGGGCCTTTTAAGATTGCTATCCTTCATCAGTGCGACCAGCTTCTGTGTACTTGCCAGGACTCAGCTGAGTGGTCTTGCTTTTAGGAAAATGCTATGGATTTGTTTCTACCCAAACAGGGGTTGTTGGGGCATGGGAAAAGGGGTAAAACAATCTCTTTTGTCAACATAGAACATTCAGTATACCTCCACTTAGCACAATAGCTACCTGTCTCTGTCTTAATTATTTAACATTTTGAAAACCTATTCACACAGCAATTCAACACACTTACTGCCAGGCTTTTTGCTAAGGCATTAGAGGAGAGATTGTGCTGAAAGGTCTTATTTGAAACCCTTTTAAAGCTAAATTGTTAGGCTTGGGGACATGCCAAAGCAGGTATGAGAACTTAGAACTGAGTTTCTAGCACCAATATGGTGGCTTATAACAATCTGTAACTTCAGTTCCAGAGGATCTGATGCCCTCTTCTAGCCTCTGAGAATACCGCAAGCATGTGGTACACAGATACACATACAGGCAAAACACCCATACATATAAAATACAAATAAAGATTTCAAGCTAAATTGTTAGTCTAAGAATCATATAATGTAACTAAATTTAAAGTGATTGAAAAAAGTTCAATATGACATTTACCCAACACTGAAGTATATCCGCAAACCAGAGCCTCTGATTATATGAAATGGTTAGGTATATATTTATTTTCATTAGAGATAATAATAATAATAACAATAATAATGTCTATCCTTGTATGGTAGGTACTTTATCCGTGTAGTATTCTAAGTGCTATGCCTGTATTAATGCTGATAATGGCCACTTGCTGTTCGCCCTATTGCTATCTATGCCTCTCATTTCAAATGAAAACATTGAGAAACAAAGAGTTTAGAAAATTTGCTTAAGTTCTTCCCACTAATGAATGGCAGAAACATAGATAGATTTCAAATCCAGGTACTGTTTTTTTTTTTTTAATTTTTTTAATTTTATTTTACAATACCATTCAGTTCTACATATCAGCCATGGATTCCCTTGTTCTCCCCCCTCCCGCCCCCCTCCGCTTCCCCCCAGCCAACCCCCCATTCCCACCTCCTCCAGGGCAAAGCCTCCCCTGAGGACTGAGATCAACCTGGTAGACTCAGTCCAGGCAGGGCCAGTCCCCTCCTCCCAGGTCGAGCCAAGCGACCCTGCATAAGCTCCAGGTTTCAAACAGCCAACTCATGCAATGAACACAGGACCCAGTCCCACTGCCTGGATGCCTCCCAAACAGATCAAGCCAATCAACTGTCTCACCCATTCAGAGGGCCTGATCCAGTTGGGGGCCTCTCAGCCATTGGTTCATAGTTCATGTGTTTCCATTCATTTGCAGGCACTGGATTTTTATCACAAAGCTATTCTAATGCAAAGGCCTTTGGAACAGTTGGGAGAAGCCACCAGAACCTCCATAGCCACCTTGTATTCTAATACATAAACGCCATGGCACGTGAGCTAATAGAAGGAGGTGATTGCAGGATATTGATCATCATGGAGATCATCTAAAGAGTTGGGCACTGTGCTTTAAGCTGACTTGGAGGCAAAATTTATTCTTTCTGTTTTAAAATAAAGACAGATTCTATGAATAGAGACATGAAAAAATGTTTAATATAATAAAAATAAACCTTCAGTGACTTTTCCAAGTAAGTATTACTGTGAGGAATAGATGAGAAATAGAAAATGAAACATGGGTCTTACTTGTTTTACTCCATGCTGGTGTCCTTCCCTGCTTTCCACCGTTCCTTAAGATCCTCATACTGGCTACATCACGGGTCCTTATGTGCCCTCTCCTCTTGTCTCTAGAAGACTTCCTATCCTACCTGCTTTATTTGTGCCAAATTAGATTCATCCTCCAATCCTACATACTCAGAAGGGGATCTTCAGAATCACACAATGAAAGGAATTTTTCAATTTACTTTCTCTCCTAGAATCTAATTGTGTGTGTTTTATGTCCAGTTTAAACTACTGTATGCTTTTCCCCTCATATTATAACTCCCACACTTAAACACAAACACAATCAGGATGTTGGTTTCCTCATTATGTAAGATCAGTTGGGCTCTACCTTTATTATAATGTAGGTAAATATAAAAGATTTCAATAAAATCAATTCTCCCAAAGACTTCAGTCCATCTTTTAAGTACTATGTTTTCTAATTTTTATATTTAGTGAGCACTTAAATATATTTAAATTTTCATGGCTTTCCAAAGAGAGAGCACAAACTTACCCTTTTGTTACTACTTTATAGCCATGCATATTAGCACTGATGTACCATCGTATATACAGTTGACCCAGAAGCTGTTATTATTTCTTGCTACCCTGACTGCCCTCCAAACACTACAGATACATAGTCACTAAGGGCAGCTATTTGAAGACTCTCACCTGATATATAGTGCTTTATTTGTAGAAAGAAGGAAAAGGAAGAAATTGGAGAGGAGGAAAAAGTGGAAGAGAGGGAGAAGAAAAGATGCCTATTCCATTCTTTAAAATTATTCCTTATAATTTCTTTTTTTAAAAAAATAATTTCATATATTCTTAAGAATTTCACACATGTACATAATGAAAGATGATCAAATACACCCCATTGCTTCTCTCCAACTTCCCCCATAACACCCTAACACATTACCCACCCCCCAAATTCATGCCTTCACCTTCCTTATATGTGCAATATACTTCATAGGAACTACAATAATAATTGGAAACCATCAAAGGAGGAATTATATTGTCATGCAGGTCCTTATATTTCAGATAAATGATTTATTTTTGCTCATAATTTCAGAGGGTTTTTAATCCATCATGGCCAGAAAGACAGCAATACAGTTTAGTTCATGGTGGCTGCAGGTGCTTAAGGCAGAAGCTTTTCACATCACGGTAGACCAGGAATCAGAGAACAGACAGGAAATGGATAGGAATAATATAGCCACAGGATCTGTCCCAGTGGCATGATTTCTCTTCTTGGGTCTCAGCTCCCAAGACTGCAGAACCTCTCAACATAGCACCATCAGCTAGAGACAAAGGATTCAAAACACGAGTATGTAGGTGTGGAGAACATTTCATATTCAAACATTCCACTGCTATTCCCCAATTGTTCATGGACAACTTATATCATGAAATACATTTAGTCTGACCTGAAGAGTCATCACATCTTAGCATTTCAATAATGTTGAAAATTCCAAAGTTTAAACTCTCTTTTGAGACTCAAGGCAAATACTTAACCATGAGTCCCTATTTAAAAAAGTGAAAATTGCATATTTTAAATATGTGATGATACAGTATATATAGTCTCATCCCCCAAGGGAGAAATGGAAGAATAATAATGAAAGCTGAAAGCAAAGTAAGATCAAACTTTATAATGCAAACATTAAAGTCAGTATTGCTATGTTCGGTGTTTGGGGAACATGGTGGCATCATCTGAGCTCCAACAAATTTTAGATTACTCACTCCATTGGTCTTACTATTTTCAGACAACATGGCATCTCTCTTGAGATATGTCCATTTAGTGCCAGGACTTTCTTTGGTAGATTACATTTTCCTGGCCTCTCTCACATTCTGGGGTTTCCTTTTGAAACTTAGATTTCACCCTAGTGGCTTAGTGGTTTACCTTAATCAGGAGATCCCCACAGGAAACCCAACTCTGATACTCATAACCTCAACTCATAGGCTTTTCTTTGGAATCTCAGGGCTAGATTTTAATGACTCTTGCATGTCACATGCCTGCAAAATGGATGCCATATGGATAATGCAAAATTTTGCTGCCAGCTCAGTCAGTAGATGGGAGCTTTTGAGCCACTGCTGAGGCAGCTTCTGTGTGCCTGTGTGGTTAAACCTGTGCAAGACCTCCTTGAGTAGCCCTAGGGGTAGTCTCCTCAAAGGACAGTCTTTTAAATGAAGTTGAAACTTTACTACTTGGAGCCTGCAATGAGTGACAACTTCTTAATTCCCAAAATTTCATCAAGTCTCTTTGGGTTTTGTTTGTTTGTTTTCATTGTTCCTGCTATGGGATGTCTTTCTGTATGCTGTGAATATATGCTGTTCCCATTGGTTAGTAAATAAAGCTGTTTTGGCTTATGGCAAGAAAGCTTATAGCCAGGCACAAAATCCAAGTAGAGAGAGAGAAGAAGGACAGAGTGGGAAAAGATGCCAGCCACCGCCCAAGGAGCAGCAAAAGATGCCAGCAGACCAGTAATGCCACCGCCACATGGCAACTTATAGATTAATAGAAATGGGTTAAGTTATAAGAGATAGCTAGCAAGAAGCTTGAGCCATAGGCCATCCAGTTCATAATTAATATAAGCCTCTGTGTGTTTCCTTGGGTCTGAGCGGCGGCTGCGGGACTGGGCAGGACACAGGAAAACTTCCGACTATAGTTCCAATAAAAATAATTTGGCTTCTTTTTAACAGAACCAATCTCTGTAACAACTGCAGCCTTTTTGTCCTCAGCTTTGAACCCATTTGTGCTCTGTTTCTGTATAAATGGCACATGTTCAGCATCTTTCTACTCCAGTTTTGCTCCTCAGTCTCACTGTAACCCTGGCCCAAAGCAGCTAGCAATAACAATGCTTCAGGCTGAAAGCTATACTCTCTTAAATTTTTTGACAAATTAATTAGTCCATTCTTTTCTAGTTCTGCCTCAGTCACATTTTTAGGATATGGACAGAGCATATACAAATTATTTGACAAACGATAGCATGGATGGTCTCTAAGATCTAATCCCAGAGAGTTTTGCATCCATCTGAAGCATCATCCTTTTGTCCTTCACTGCCTATATTTCTGCTATCATTGTTTTCTTTTGAACTCCATCAGGACCAGCCATTAAACTCTGCTTACAGCCTGCTCAGGTTTCTCCAGCCTGCAAACCCAAACTCTTTCAGATTTCTCCCACAAATCAGTTCCAAAGCCTTAAGGGCCCCATGACCTGGTTTGAGCACAGCAATGTCCCCACATCTATGGCACCAATAGTTTGTGTCAGTTACTTTTATATTGCTATGACCATAATACCAAATAGAGATAACTTAAAGGAGAAAAGATAGTTTTAGGGGGTTCAATCTATCACAGCAAGGAAAGCATGACAGCGAAGCCCAGTTCATGGCATTGGGAGCCTGTTGTAGAGGCCAGTCTCATCATGGCAGACCAGGAAGCTTGTGGTTTCCTTCTAAATAGTCATTCTTTTATTCATTTAGTGTTTTGGTACTTTTTCTAAGCTCAACATATTCTTTCTACCTTTTTATTTATATAATTACATAATTTACATAATAAAACTGAAGAGAAGACAGGGGAATCAAAGCAGGTGAAAGATGAAGTGCCTCGACTCTTTTTTTTTTTAATTTATTCTTTTCACATGTATTAAATCCCCACCTCAGTTTCCCTTCCCTCCATTCCTCTCAGTTCCCCTACTACCTCCCCTCTTCCCCAGGTCCACTCCTCTTCTGTTTCCCTTCAGAAACAAGCAGCCTTCCAAGGTTATTATCTGAACACAGCATAACAAAAGGCATAAACCCTCAGGTCAGTGCTGGAAGAGGCAACCCAGTAGGAAGAAAAGAGTTTCAAGAGCAGGCAAAATCGTCAGAGACACCACCCACTCCCACTATTGGGACTCCCACAAGACTGTGCAGCTATAAACATATATGCAGAAGACTTAGCTCAGATGCATAAAGACTCTGTGATTGTCACTTCAGTTTCTGTGAACCCCTATGAGGCCTGCTTAGATGATTCTGTGAGCTGTGTCCTTGTGGTGTCCTCAACCCCTCTGGCTCTTACAATCCTTTTTTGCCCTCTTCCCTGGGGCTCCCCAAGTTCTGTCTAGTGTTTGGTTGTGAGTCTCTAAATCTTCTCCCATCAGTTGCTGGATGAAGTCCTTCTGATGACAATTGAACTAGGTACCAACTTATGAGTATAGCAGAATATCATTAGGAATCATTTCATTGACTTTGTTGTTGTTGTTGTTGTTGTTGTTCATGTTTGGTTCTATTCTAGGTCTCCTTCAATTCTTCTACTCAGCAGATATTCTGAAAATATCATCTTACATCAGCTAGCAACATTGGCAAACTGAACCATATGATAGTAAGCCCAATAAAGAAAGACTTCAATGACCAAGTCTCCTCAAGTTGTTCTCAGTCTTACCTTCGTAGATATCTTTCAAAAAATATATAGTAGACAAAACATCATAGGAAAAATTAAATAGACACTAATTAATTCCAAGGCTAATATGCTATCTCCAGACCAATTCTTCAAAGAACCTTTTAATACTTTCAATTTTTGAAATTATAATTACCCACTCATGCATATCCCCCTGCTCACTCTCAAATTCCTGGCCTCTATTTTTTAATCATTGTTACACACATACATATTCGTAAATACATAAATAAATCCCTGAGTCATTTGTGTGATATATTAGATAAGTGCTGTATTCACACTGCATATATTTCTACTTTTTAGAGAAATTGTTTTTTAATTAGACCATCTCTGTAGAAGGCAGAAAATTGTTTCTGTGCTTTCATTGGCACAAAAAGGTCTATTTGACAAAAAAAATAGTGACTGTTTCTATCTTTACAGATCAGCAAATTGTTAACTTGCAATTGATATAAACATCTATTACTTTGTCTTTCTTAATTGTAACTTTTTACTTTTTAAAATTATAATCACATCTTTTTTCCCTTCCTTTTGCTCTTTCCAACTGCTCCTATGCAGTCCCCTTTGCTCCTTCAAATTCATGGCCTTTCTTCAATTGCTGATGTAATATATACTTATGTATATGTATATGTATATGTATATGTATATGTATATATATATAGCAAAATATATTAGGAATATACAAAATACATATATTTATATATTCCTAAATACATCATATATATATATATATATATATAATTTGTATATTCCTAATTATAACTTGCTTGGTCCATATGTTACCTATATATCTTTTTAAATTATCACTATAAAGTATTCTTCTATTTTGCTCAGTTCATTTACCTCCACAGCTGCTTTGTACAGTATATATCCTCCCACTTGTAACTATATTTAAACAAATGAGTCCTTTTATGGTCACAAAACCAAACCAAAGGTCAAGACTCTGGAAAAGCCACAGGTTTGGTGCTGGGAGGGAGACAATAAAGGGTGGAAACAAATTACTGTCTAGAATTCATTATTTACATGCGTGAAATTGTTAAAGCACTAACTTCAATAATAAATAGGAATATTGCCAGTAATAAATACATATCCTTTGATTCAATAAAAGAAATTTTCAAGTATATTTACAAATTCTGAAATAAGTGTTGAATGATTAAAACATGGTTGCCACTTTTGGCTTCATGTTGCAATTCAGCAGTTTCTGGCTCTGAGTAATTGCTGAAAAAGAGCTGTGCTTGAGTATGTGTGTGTGTTTCCATGCACCAGATAGGCTTATTCACATCTACAAGTGAGCTCAAGTAATGGAATGTTAAGAAGTAGAATAATTTACTGATTAGGATGAGTCATTTCTAGCAACAGCAAATGTCTTCTTCGTAAGGACATGAACCTGTATTGGATGTCTGTGGGTTGTTTGCCTGTTTCTCGTCCAGTTGGTTGGTCATGACTCTGGTCTGGCCAATAAGCCAATATTGCTTCCTGATCACATTTACTTCCCGGCAACCTGCTATCAGGATCCCTAGTGGCATCTCATTATGTCTGCTTCGTGATATTTTAAAATATTCATCTCTTTCTATGATTTTTCCAACCACCTAGTTTTAAAATGTGCAAATTAATGTATGACTCACTGTACTCTTATGTAATATATGCATGAGGCTCTTGGAAGCAAAGACAGCTTCTCAGTGTAGAAAGAATATGAAACTTCTAACAGGTCAGAATATGCTGAGCCTTATTTTCCAGGAATGAGTCACGAAGTGAAAGTGATGATAGGTGTAGGTACTTAAGAAAATACGATAAGGAAATCAACTGACATTCTCGCCTGCACTTTGTAGAAAATGAAAATAAAATTTTATTTTCTAGGTGCATCTCAGATCATGTACCCCTCAGCCACCACTGAACTTTATTTTGAATAACCCAAGACCTTTCATAATACTGTAGCTTTTAGACATTTGTTTGGAGAATCCTATCGCCCCGTTCATGCAGTTCACCTCTTCCTTTAGGTCCGGATTCCGCTGTTCCTTATTCTAAACTGCCATCTCAGATTCTCCAAGTGTTCTGTTAAATTGTCTTCTAAGCTTTCACTGAACTTTACCCATAATTGTTTCTGTTTTGTTTTTCCCAGTTGAAAAGTGATTTGGGGGCAGGAGTGATAGCCCAGTCAGTAAAGCGCTTGCCTCACAAGTGTAAGGGACTGAGTCTGGACGCCCAGAACCTTCAGGAAATGCTGCTGGGCCCAGTGCTTCATACTTGTGATCCCAATGTTGGTAAGATGGAAGGCAGATGGTGGATCCCTGGAACTCAAGGGCCAAGACAGTCTAGCAGATTTGGAAAAATTCCAGGCCAGTGAGAGACCAAATCTCAAACCAAAGATAGAACAAGTCCCAACCAAGGTAATTGTCCTCTTACCTCTTCATGCATATGCATACATGTGCACATATGTACCCACATACATCTGTGCACCCAAGCACATGAACATGAAAGTAAATTATGTCAGTACTTAATGTAACCGGTGGATATGCATTGATGTCTACATCTACTCCCAAGCAAGCAAGATGCTTATCATGTCCTTGTCCTGCTACTACTCATAGCAAAGCCACCTCTTACTATGTACCTACTATTGTTTCAATAGGGTGTCTCTGTGCCTGGGATTTATTCTGTCAACCAAAATGCACCCTTTAGTAAGCTTTTTAGAGATGACTCATAGATATTAAACTTTCTAAGTCTTTGTGCATCTAAAATGACTTTTCACCCTTCTACTTCAGTTAGGTTGATTGAATAAAATACTGTAAGTTCCAGAATTTTCTTTCAAAACTTTGATAATCCTCTACTGTTAGATAATATCCAATGTTGCTGATTTTATTTCAGAGAAAGCTGTCACGAAAGTTCTGATCTTTTCTCTTGAGAAACATTCAGTGTATTTTCCCCTTAGCATTCTCAAATTACATTAGGGTGTGTATAGATGTGGGTGGCAGTTTTCTATTCATGCCTCTCAAAAACTTTGGATTTTCCCAATATTTTAGATGACTCATTTTATCCTGAAATTTTTTTTCAGTAATCTTGTGGTTTGAGATTGCTATTTATATTTATAACTGGCATCCTTGTCAAGAGATATCATTAGAATAGATCTCATCAGAATAAATGAAGCCTTCTTTTACTCAGTGAATATAAACTTTGAATATAGAGACTGTCCTTGGGCATTTTGGGGAAGGAGCAAGTTGAAGAAACTTCCCACACAAATAATTTTATTTAGGGTCTGGGTCCCAGGCCCTGCTGGTTGTTGTATGTTGCTTATTAAACCAACCCCTGTCAAAGCTATCCAAGCTTGCCCTGAAGATGCGGGGACCAGTGGTTCCCCTTTGATTTCCCTCTTTGCTGTTCCATGACAGCTCAGGCGCTACATCCCATTTCTCCAAACCCTGCCCACACACAAAGGACTCTCCAAGGGAAAGGAAACTCCCTTGTATACTAAACAATCCTTTAGGGTTTAGCCTAAGCAAACCCTGCTGCTGCCAAGTGAAATAGGTCTCAAATAAAGGTCAGAGAACTGCCCAGGGGCCCTTCTACTCTGTGTTTTGGTCATTCTGATTCTAGGGTTTTTCACAGCTTCCTTGGGAAATGCTGGTTTGACAATGTAGCACCTTCTCCTGCAATTCTCTCTTTTCTGACTTCTCAAAAAATGGTTCTATCTACTATTTACCTTCCATTAATCCATCAAAAATTCTGATCTTTTGAGTTCTTTCTTATTACATATAATTTACATATATATAGATATATGTCAAGTGCTAAAATATTTTTATCATTGAAGTTCATCTCAATAATAGGACAGACAGAAGCCTAGCATTATCTTGTTCTTAATTTTTATGATTTTATATCAGTGTACATTTAAATGATTATTCCATGAGTGTTCCCCATGAGAACACAACAGTTCTATAAGTCCCCACTTTCTGACTCAGTAAATTGAGAGAATGGAAACAGAAATACAAAAGTAAAATATCAACAGAAGGGCTCATGGAAAATGAGTTTTTAGTTTTGTATTAGTAGAAACATCTATGGAAACATTGTAGAGAGAGAGATTCTGAGCATTTGGAGCAGATGATGGATGTGGAATCTGAAGATCTTTTTGAATGGCATGAAGGCTGATCCTGATGCCTTGCTGAGCTCTAGTTCTTCTACTTAGGGGAGAGAATGTGTCACACAAGATTGTCAGGATGCTTTTCATTTTAATTACTGTGACTCTGAATAGAAATTGGAAATCAATAGACCTCCAGATAGAGACCACCAGACAGAGGCCATGCATGGTTTGTGCTTGTCCTGAAATTAGTAAGGCTAGGCCTTGGTAAACTTGGTTGTTCTTTACATTCTTTTCTGTAATTTATGAGTTGCTCTGTTTCTACATTTTTCTCTTATAATCCTTAGTTCTTTTTCTGTCAACCAGCATTCCCCCAATAACTTACTTTATTGCCCTGTCTATAAATCTCTGATAAAGTATTAACTGATAAGAAAGGAGTCAGCATATAAAAATCCTGAACAAATGGCTTTCTGTTAGTTATATAGAGCTTTTGGGGGCAATATTCATCTTTTATATTTCAAGAGTCTTTTTTCCTTATTAGAAAAAAGTTTCTAACCAAAAAATCATGTAGTTGAACATATCTACCATCAAAAACCTAATTTTCTTTTAGATCTTTGGAAACTTAAAAGATGACTTTTAATTCTATAGCATGACCACCTAAATGAAAGACATAATAAACTGGCTACCATGGAGTGCAAAACAGTTTAGAAAGATAAAAGTCATACTAGTTAAATAATATACTACATAATAAATTTGGTTTGGAAGGACAAGCACACTGCTCAACTTCTTAAATTACAGTCTATTGAATAACAGCCTGTTCCATCCTGCCTGTTATTAGGTCTACAGAAAATTATATCTATTTTTAAAGTTCTATATTTAACCAAAAACGTGGTTTCTCCCCTTCCCAGTTGATACTAAAATGATTCATTCTTATTCTTTACATTCATGTGCATTAAAATATTCCCACATACTTTTGTCAGGGTTTCCAGAATCTCAAATTGGAACTAGAAAATGCTATAGTGAGACTATCATGATCTGGCTGTAAATATCTGTGACCACACTGATGGCCAGGATTGATAGATGATCTCGTTCACTAGGTGAGTATCCCCCCTCCCTCCCCATTCGATGTGTATTCCTCTCAAAGCTGAGTGCTCAGTAGAAGAGATTGTGTTTCTACTATAGAAGAGTATTCTTTAGTCAATGGCATATGAATCACTGTATTTGACTCTTATCCCATGTAAAAGCTCCAAAAAGAGCTGTGTGGACTAGCTAACCTAATAAAAATTTTAATGAAAGAGATGTAATTCCATAGTAATAGCTTGCACAGCACTAAAGTGTGAGCTGCACAGAACTTGTTGACTAAGAGTACAAAACGCAGGAGAGATTCTATTGATTTGGATCCATGTAATTTAAAAATAAAAATTAAATTTATCAGTTGAATAAATAAAAATATTTAGTAGTCTCTTTTGTGTGTGCGGGGATTATATGTCAGCATTTTTCCAAGTGATAATTCTTAATCTAAGGAAAGTTCCTACCAAAAGTGTTTTGACTGTTGAATTCACACGCAGTCTAAGAAACAAACCTCATAATTACAAACACAGAATAATTAAGCTTATAGAATACTGAAATTCAACACTGCTAGTGAAAGCTAAAATGCTACCATTACTTAAGGAAATCATAAGATACATCTACTTAGCAACTATATAACCAACTCTACTGTCAAGTGTTCACCCAAGCTCCTGCCCCTACCATGCTCATAAGAAATTCATAACAACATTGCTCATCACAGCACACAATGGAAACAAGGCAGATGTTTATCAGCAATAAACTTGGGAAACAACTATGAAGGAATATTCCAGAGCAAGTAAAAAGCATGGCTTATTACTAAACATCATAACAAGAAGAATATACATTGCCTTAGTTGTGTTCTATTGCTGTGAAGAGACTCCATGACCAAGACAACTCTTGTAAAAGGAAGAATTTCACTGAGGGCCTGCTTATAGTTTCAGAAGGTTAGTCCATGAACATCATGGAGGGAAGCAGACAATCAAAGCCCTGGAGCAGTATCTGAGAGCTTTATATCCTGACCCACAGGCAGTGGGCAGACAGAGAGAGACTGGGCCTGATGTGGGCTTTTGAAACCTCAAAGCTCATTCCCAGTGACACATCTTCTCCAACAAGGTCACACTCACTCCAGCAAGGCCACACCTCCTAGTTCTTCTCAAATAGTCCACCAACTGGTGACCAGGCATTCAAATATATGAGTCAACGGGAGCCATTCTCATTCAAACCATCACACACTGTATGATTTATTCATAAGAGATTAAAAAGCAGGCAAAGTTTGATTTTAATAAGAGCACTAGCTACTGTTACCTAGGGTCTTTGTCCTGGTACAAGTTACACTGAGAATTTCCAAAGTTCTTGATCAGCACTGTGCTGCTACCTGTGCTGGTTCTGGCCTCACAGGTGTCGTTCACTCACTGTGCTCCCAGCCAGGTTCACACCAGTGCAGTGTGTACAGGCGGTGCTCTATCCACATAAGTCCTAAGCCCCTCCTCC
>CABHPP010101703.1:0-22694 GCA_902168425.1 Peromyscus attwateri | reverse complement strand
CTACCACCCATCCCCACATCAGCACTTCCATCCCCAATATCCTAGCTTACAGTTTCTTATCAAACTACATAACTTACTCCATTTCCCTCTTTTGTGGGGACCATTACAGGCCATTTTCTAGCTTCCTGGCATCTACACATAATCCTTTCCACATGAATAAATACACATGTATAAAAGTTAAAGGTCGCCGGGCGTTGGTGGCACATGCCTTTAATCCCAGCACTCAGGAGGCAGAGCCAGGCGGATCTCTGTGAGTTCGAGGCCAGCCTGGGCTACCAAGTGAGCTCCAGGAAAGGCGCAAAGCTACACAGAGAAACCCTGTCTCGAAAAACCAAAAAAAAAAAAAAAAAAAAAAAAAGTTAAAGGTCATGATTCATGTAGGACTTTCATTTTTTCTTTCCATTTGGTTATTTATTTGTTTATTTGAGAAGACAGTGCCTCATTATGTAACTTGGGTTGTCACGGAACTTACTAGGTAGAACAATCTGACATCAAACTCACGGAAACCTCCTGAGTGATGAGATGAAAGGCATGTGGCATAATCCCAGACTTCAATGCATATATGAGGAAACATTTGTCTTTCTTTGCCTGGGCCACTTCACTTAAAAGAAAATTTTCTGGTTCCATCCATTTTCCTGAAAATTTCATTTTCTAATTGCTCAATAAAATTCTATTTTCTATATATACCACATTTTCTTAATTTATTTATCTGTGTGATGGACATTTATTCTATTTCCTTACATGAATACAACATCAATAAACATGGGTGAGCAAGTAGTAAGAAAAGAGATATTTACATATTCCCAAGTGGTATAGCTGTGCCACATAGTAGCTCTGTTTCTAGCTTTCTGAGAAATATCCACACTCACTTCCACAATGACTGAACTAGTATGAGTTCTCACCAAGAGTGAATAAGTGTTCTTCTCTCTCACCAAGAGTGAATAGGTGTTCTTCTCTCACACCGTCAAGAGAATTGGGTTTTTTTTTGATAATGGCTACTCTGACACAAGTGAAATAGAATCTAAGTATAGTTTTAATTTGCATTTCTCTGATGGCTAAAGATATTGAACACACTGAAAAATAATGATTGGTCACTGTATTTCTTTTGTTTTGAGAACTAGCTTTTTGGTTCCTTAGCTCAATTTTAATTGTTTTTTCTTTACTTTTTGAGACTCTTTTCTAGATATAAATTCTCACTCAGATGTATAGTTGGCAAATGTATTTTGTTTTTGTAGGATATCTACTCATTTGGTTAACACTGGTCTTATACTGTAGGTATCTGCTCATTCGGCTGACCATTTCCTTTGCTGTAGAGAATGTTTTTAATCTCATGAGGGCTTATGTGTTGATTGTGGTTGTTATTTCCTGAGTAATGGAGTCCTGCTCAGGAAGTACTTACCTATGCTTATAACTTGATGTGATTTTTCCCCCATATTTTTCTCTAGCAGTATCAGAGTTGGAGTTTTTGGTTTTTGTTTTTGTTTTTTGTTTTTTTGTTTTTTGTTTTGGTTTTTTGGTTTTTTTGAGACAGGGTTTCCTTGTGTAGTTTTGGTGCCTGTCCTGGATCTCCATCTGTAGACCAGGCTGGCCTCAAACTCACAGAGATCTGCCTGGCTCTGCCTCCCGAGTGCTGGGATTAAAGGCATGCGCCACCACCACCCGGCAGAGTTGGAGATTTTATGTTAAACTCTTTAATTCATTTGGAACTAAAATTTGTCATGTCAAAGATGTTTAAAGTTGTGACTGGCCAAAAGGCGGTGATCACTTTTAAAAGGCCAAACCTCACATCCTAAAGAGATCAGTTCATGCCTCCTTACAACTCCCTTTGGATGGAGAATTCTGCAGCTGTCTAAGCCATTGACCTAACAGCAGCCCCTGTTTTGTGGTTCTAACATAGCTCATCCGTGCTCTATGTTATGTTTACTGTGTTGAAGCAAATTACAAGTTATGGTTCTCTGTCAGCCCAAGGTTACAAAAGTCAAATAATGGATGTAACATTGGTCCTCTATGGGATCAACTAGCTCTTCCCCTAGGACAGACAAAGCTTTGCTACAAAGAAAGCAGAATTGACTGCTTTTCCCCTTTGGGATGGGAGGTAACCCTGAGACTGGAAGTCCAGTAAACAAACTGTTTGAGGGTTTTATAAGGCCTCAGGGTCCTCCCGTTTCCCCTATTTGTCCTGTCTAATGGCCCATGTGCCTTCCAATCATTCCTTCTTAGAGAATTTTCTAGAATAATAAAAAAAAAGATGCCTACATCTCAGAATGCCTGTCTAGTCTACCTATGACCTCAGATACTCTCCCTCAGTTACCCTTTTAAGAGACCTACAAAAACTGCTGTCAGGGATAGGATTTCTGAACACTCTTTCTGCTTCCTATTGAAAGGAGTTGAGCTTGGGGGCTGTTGCTATAAGGGAGTGCCAGGCTTCTGGGGCTGGTCCAGAGGAATGTGATCCCACAACTTGAAAAATAGTCTGTGTCTGTCCAGAGCTCAAGTTGCATATTTCATTCCCAAAAATGTGACTTAAGATAGACATATTTTGGCCTTTTCTCTAGAGATCTTATATCTCCTTTTGGCTAGAAAGATGGGAAGAGATTTGGTCCCCTAAGAGAGTTTCATCAGGCTTACCACATAGTAACAGATCTTGAAGCAAGGTTGTAGGGGACTTAACAAGCCCCTGAGGTCCTGGGACAATGCTTGTTCAAATAAATGGGGCTGTTTCTAAATTCTGGGATAGGAAAGTCCAAATTTGTCAGGTTTTACGAGGTAGCCTCTTTAATCCCTGTAGAAAGGTACCTTTGACTCACAAGGCCAATCTTGAGAGTGGTGAACACTGGATGTGCTTTCGGAAGCTTTGATGCCTGTAGGGGTGATTAGAAATATAGGCTGTTGTCCCTACAACGTGGCTTCTTAAAAAAGAGAGGTGAAAGAAAGTTAACACTTAGCACAAACAAGAATTCCTTGGGATTAAGAATCTTCAATTAAAGAATTGCCTCCATTGGATTTGTCCTTAAGCATATCTGCATGGAGTTTTCTTTATTATTGATGGATATTGTAAGACCTTGTTCATGGTGAGAGATATCAAGCAAGGTCCTAGGAGTCTTAAGAAAGGTAGCTGAACATGAGCCTTGAAGTAAGCCAAGCAAGTAAGCAGCTTTACTCCATGGTTCCTGAGTCTGCTCATGCTTGAGTTGTTGCCTTGACTTTCCTCAATGACATATTATGATGTGGAAGTGTAAGGCAAATAAACATTTTTCTTTTCCTCCTCAAGTTGCTTTTGTTAATGTCATATCACAACAACAGGAAAGCAAACCAGGAAAATGTTCAACATCTGGACAGGATGTCTCTTATCAGTAAGAAATTAATTAGTGAGAAATAGTTGTTTTTATGCTTGTCCTTATATTTTGTGGAAAGTAGACCACTGACTATTTTGATTTGAGCAGAGTTTTGGTATCAATGAACCAAACTTTGACTTTTTAATATTCCTAATGTTACTTGCTCAGACATTTGTAACTTTTAAAAGTAGTCTAGCTTTCTTTACAGTTCTGAAAAAGTGCCCAGTCACCTTATAAGACACAATTACATTAAACAAACCCAGCTGTGATAGTGTTCTACAAGCAAATATGACTGATGTCAAGACGGCAGCTGTCTAGGCTATAAGACAATACTATATGTCACCTTAGTAAGAGAAAAGTCAACCCAAGCTATATTTAAACTGTTACTTGAAACATACAGTTACATTATGGGGCTTGGTAATTTCCTAGGTAAACATTTGAGAAAGCATAAGGCAGCTTTTATGCAAAATGTAGAGTTCTCTTACTATAACTGAGCTGCTGCTTTTGAATGAGTTTAATTAGCAAATGGAGCTTTCTATCAAGAAATTAAATAATAGTCACAATGCCTTTACTCTTTGGCTGCTTTGTTGTTTCCTGACTCAGTAAAGGTGCTTTAGAGTACATTCAGAAACAAACACGCTTGGATCTGAAGTGAGAAGGTCACATCCCATACAGATCCAGCTTCTCAGTGAGTTCAAATACCATATGGTAATTTAGCGTACACACAAATGGCGTATTTCTCTTTATAAAACTAAACCCAATGGTTTCCAGTGGACAGAAGACTTGCTGTTGAGTCCAAGGACAACTGGCTATACACAAAGCACCTGTCCTCCGTGTAACTGGTTTAGATTTGTTATCTATTGGTCCATACTTTGAGTACACAGAGAGCTACAAATATGGTATGAGTAGCCAACCACCCTTTGGTTTAAGGCCCAGTCCACAAATTTGAAACCAATGGCTGACACTGCACAGCTAGCCAAGAACCTTGAACTAGATAAGCCTATGTCCTAGGGAAAAACTAAATACCATTGTTCTGCTATAAAAGTATAGCAATAAAATGACTCCTAATGCCATTATGCCATACCTATAAAGAAATGCCTTGCTCAACCATCATCAGAGAAGCCTCCTCGTGCAGTAAATAGGAACTAATACAGAGACTCACATTAGACAATGAGCAGAGAGTGAGACACATTGGAACACTCAGTCCTAAATGGAATGCCTTCATCAAACCCCTCCACTCAGGGCTCAGGAAGCTGTGGGGAAGAAAAGCCAGAAATATTATAAGAGCCAGGGGGGAGAAATGACTCCATGAAGCCAACATCTTCAATACAAAAATCCTGATGCCCATATGAACTCACATAGACTGCCATAGCTACAAATAACTTGTACAGGTCTGAGTCAAATGATGCTGAGAGAGGAAGGAGGCATGAGCTCCCATTCCTAGTCAAGAAGCTCTCTTTAATTGACATTCATTTGCAAAGGAAATGTTAGTTCTCTAATGATGCCTCACGGGGTATATTAACTATACTGAAGGGTAGACCCCATGCCCAGCAGTAGATGGCCCCTGCAAAATGAACTCAGTGGTATTTTTGTAGACTTTTTGTCTCATATTGCTTTGTTTAGCTTTTGTCTTAGTGGTCTTTTGCTTGTATATTACGGTTTCTGATTTGTGTTTTTATGGATTTTCTTTTCTCCTTTTTAATCGTTTGCCTGTTTGTATGTGGAGTTGGGGTGATGAGGAGGTACAGAGGTTCTGGGAGGAGTTGGAGGAGAGGAAACTTTGATTAGAATATATTGTATGGAAATTCATTTTCAGTAGGACTATATGGGTATAATTTAAAATATAAATTAAAAAGCAAACAAATTGAATCTTTATACTCTATAAATTCACAGATGTCAATGAGTATCCATGATCAAGAAGCATCTACCTTTACCAATATCTAAGAAACTCCCTGGGTAGTGCTAGGGTGACCAACTGTTTGGAAGCCTATAACCACAATATGTTTGTGTCTACAAAGTGAAACAGACAGGCTGGGCGGTGGTGGCGCACGCCTTTAATCCCAGCACTCGGGAGGCAGAGCCAGGCGGATCTCTGTGAGTTCGAGGCCAGCCTGGTCTCCCAAGCGAGTTCCAGGAAAGGCGCAAAGCTACACAGAGAAACCCTGTCTCGAAAAACCAAAAAAAAGACAAAAAAAAAAAAAGTGAAACAGACAACCTAACAAACTTAACACCATCTGTTTTTCTTTAGGCTCTGCTAACAAAATTGCTCTGTGAATGTAGGTGTGTCAGAATTTTGCTACCATCTCCTACAACGGAAACAGCTCAAGGGATATTATAGAAATGGCTCCTGACAAAAGCAAATCAGGCTTTTTGTTTGAGTGTCTGAAGGTCTAATTTGGTTCAGTGCTTGAGAAGGCAGCCAAGCAGCAACCTGGGAGGAATGTTGACACCAGTTTATCTAACATTCAAGTAGATGAAAGAGAAAAGATAGAGAAGTCTTGAGTTAGTGTTGCTCTTTCTCTGCCTAGTCTAGCTGGAGAGGAATCTCCAGACTGTTAACAGGGAGTAACTCATGTCTTTTCTGTTGCAAGAAAAGTGGTGGGATTTCCACACCTACCCACAGCTCAGTTCTCTGCCATTTCTGCTTTCTTTTTCAGTCTTTATTAGGGCCATATCATCTTCTTATCTTTCTCCAAGGTACTTGGACCCAGGTACCCTATAGCTCCATTTTTTCCTATGATATTTGATGCTGTCATTCCTCAACACACTTGATTTACCAGAAAAGCCTTTGTCTCAATATAACATTAAAACATATAAGCTCAGAGATGACCCAGCAGCCCTATTTACCAAGCTTGTTAAGCATGTGCTATGTAATTGACATGCTATATGATAGTCACTGTTCTAGTCCCACATAATCCTAAATTCAAGGGCAAGGCATTTTCAGTGATGAGTAACTCATAGACCTGAACACAGAGCCAGATGAAGAAAGGAGCCTGGTAGGCTTTAGCCCATTATCCCACTGTACGGTTACCCAAGGTCCTACTAGAAGGAACCCAAAAGTGACAATTCATCATGGATAGATTCTCCCTAAGAAGTCTATAATTGATGTCTGCCCCATTCTGGGACCATCCACCTTCCAGTTAAAATTTCCAAGTCTCAGTCATTTGCAAAATCCCAGTGACATCATTAGAATTCTACATCTATTATTGACAATAGTTGGAAGGCAGGGCTGGTCCTGTCTTGAAACCTTTGAAGCCTATCATGTTCCCATTTTTTCCCCAGACAAGCCAGCTGGGGGCCTTTTGGGTGACAGCTCCTGGATATTCAGGCTTCACATCTGTTACTTGACTCTGGGTCTAGTGTCACCCAATATGCAGCTCATGGGTCATTTCAGATGTAGTCTACAAAGTTCAGAAATTCAGGTCACCACTATTTGCTCACTACTCTGCTGTGCTTCAACAGTAACTGGCTATTCATTTCCAGGATATACATTATACCACCCTAATACAACCATGAGGTCAAGGGTTCAAGGTAGCCTCTGTGACATGGGAAGTGTAAGCCCCTCAAGAAACACAAATGGCTAGGCCCCTCCCATGAGGACCTCCAACTGCCACATTCCACTCACAGAACATTCTAACTGCCCTTATGGCTGGACTCAGCCCCTGCTGCCTGTAATCCCATAGCGCCCCTAGGCCCTCATATCTTTTGTGACTCCATTCTCCAATCCTTGCCTGTGAATGAGACCAGCACCAAGTTTCTCCTCGGCTTAGCCAGGATAAGCCCTGTTGAGTGTGGTGATGACCCACTGAACAGCTTGGTCCTCATTCAATCATCCATGAGTCCTGGGGATGCCCATGACTACAGGGTGCAGTGACATTTTCCTGCTCTCTCATCCATGAGAACCTGTATTCTGTACCTTCCTATTCTTCCTTGGGATGCCTCTTAGAAAACTTCCAGCCTATTTCTACCATTTCTGCTTTCTTTTTCAGTCTTTATTAGGGCCATATCATCATCTTTCTCCAAGGTACTTGGACCCATATACCCTATAGCTCCATTTTTACCTATGATATTTGATGCTGTCAAATAAATAAATTTAGAGCCCTAAATTTATTCAGTTTTCTAATCACATTTGGCTTCAATACCCCTTAGATAATCAATTCAAAGGTCCACCTAATGGCACCTTAGATCCTGTTATTATTCGGGACCTTTCCATCACAGTGAGTGATTGGGAAAATGGAAAGAGATTTCCCATTCCCTGTTTCCCTTTTCTCCATAACAAGCCTTGTTGGTTTTTGTCTAGTCTCCCCTGAAACACTGTGTAAATGTCCTGACTTTTAAGTTACCATTGGTGGGTCTGTAAGTTTGTTGCAAAGTGGGAACTAGGAGTGAGACCTTGCAGGAGGGGGAGAAAGCAAAGAAGTAGGTAGGCTGCAATGAGCACACACCCTCCACACACTTTCACTGACTGTTGTATCTCACAGCTTCCTCCTGCAGCACCCTTTGTCTATAGCCAGGACTCAAGAATTTCCTATCTCTAACCCTTCTTCTCAGTTCTCAGTTACTAGATTCAGTTTTACAGTGATTCAGGTGTCTTTTAGGCATGAGTGGCATTATGATTTTGTTTTATGATGTCCCACTTGACTTAAAAACCAGCTCTGGAGTTAGTATGGATCCCCCTCCTCTAGACCCAAGCATTCTTGCTTAAAGGTTTCTTCCAAACTATCTGTCCAGTATCAGGTGGTCCAACTGACTATGTGACAGAAAAAGGAGAGCAAAACAAAATACAGGGACAGACTATTCCCAGTAGGGACTATCGCTATTCATCTCATACTCTTCTGGTTTGGAATTAACTCTCTGGAACTTGTGCCAAGGTATAAGTATTATCTCAAGATTTATAAAACTACTGTGTAAATTTTCTGTACCTCAAGATTTGTAAGCATATTCATTATGAATAAAACCCTGTAAAATCTGTAACAAAGGGGTTAATTTAAAACTCATAACACCAGGGTTGATAGTTAAAAATCTATACATAGATAATCTTAAGGAAACGTGAATTGTTGCCACTTTAGCTGCTGTTCCCCTACTGGGATGGAGGAAGCCATGTGACTGACAATCATCTTCTCTAGGGTTGGAAAGGATGGATTTTGCCATGTGATCTCTATTGGTGGAAGTATTAAGTCAACTCCATGTAGTTAAAAGGGAGGTTTATTTAGGGATTTTACTTACAACAAGTAAAGGGATAGGTTACAGGGTCCAGGGGAAGTGAAGTACAGTCCAGTGGTATTCTCTGGAGAACTCCACTCAGTCTACCATCCAATATCCAGGATTACCAAGAACCAAGAGAGCCAGCACATCCTGATCTCTTAAGGGTCTTACGGGTTCCTATCTCAGCCCCCGCTCAGGGGCTGGCCATAGGCAGGCATGACAGTTACCAGAAGCCTCAGTGGGGGTAGTACTTCCAGGTCAAAGCTGGAACAGCTACCCACTACAGATCTCACTCCCATTTTGATTAAATGTGACCACATCACATAAGCCAATGAAGGAAAAGACAACTCTTCCTAGTTGTGAGGCCCAAAGCAGGTGATTCTACCATTATTTTCAATTACACAAACAAATATTCCCTTATCAGCCTCAACACACAGTCCCTTCTTTTCCTCTCCAGCCTCTCTGATTTCCCTTTCTCCCTTCTCAGTGATAAGCTGCCCACCAAATCAGGGCTTAGGCAGTCCCCGACCAGGACGCTGAATGAAATTACAATATTTCAGGGGGCATGCTTGCTAGAGATCAATTTGTAACTTTTCTCCTGGCTGGTCTTCACAAGGCCACCCTTGAAGTGGTAAATTATGGGAAAAAAAATCCAAGAGCTCATCCAGGACAAACATGAAAACCCAACTCAAATCCTAGACCTTCTAACAAAGATCCTCTTATAAATATACCAATCTGTATCCCAGATGGAAAACTACTCCTTATGAACTACTTCTCTTGGACTTTCTCTGATAATAGGACACAAGCAAATGTCTTAGCAGTGACCTTTAAGGTGTGCCATGGGAGAGATAAAAAAGCTCAAAACCAAAAATACCTGATGCTAGCAAAGGCCTTTTGCCTGGCCATAGCAACTGCCTAGGCTTTCTGTACAGCCAGGATATAGGGTCTCACCATCTAAGGTTAAGCTGTCCACTCCTTACTTATCTGGGATTAGCTATCACTCTGACTCACAAGACCATTGTCCTAGATAGAAAACATTTAGTTCAGTCACTCATAGTCCCCATCGCCAGGATGAAATTCTGTCCTTCCCAAAAAGGACCAGCTTTTTACACTCTTGCCTGCCCACTATATGAGGCCCCTCATGTGAATCCCTTCTTGCACCCATTACTAAGACACTTCATAGGCTTCAATAGATCCTCCTCCAGGCTCTGGTTCTACATCTTTTGAACTTAACTAACCTCTTGTTTCTCCATGTCACAGAAAAGGGGGGATATGCCTTCAGGGTCCTGGGTCACCAACCAGGAACTTCTTTTGTGGACATTGCATATTTATCAAAAAATAATAACATACTGCCCAAGGATGGGCACCTTGCCTGTGTGCTCTGGCTGAAGCTGAACTTCTTATTCTCAAATAAGAAAAGTAACAACCACTACTGTCCTCTCTTTTCACCACCTATCCCATCTCCTAATATACAAGTGTCTCCAAACACTACCCCTTCCAAAGTTCTCTTTCTTCAGGTAGCATTGGTAGAGGATACTGCACTTACCTTTCAGCTCCACCATATCCTAACATTTCACAATGCCTCACTCATGTTTATTGCTGACTAACTACTGGGTGGTCTGGGACTTGTGCCCTTCTGTTCCTTTTTCACAGACTAGGGCATGGTGCCTGATGAAAAGCCCTTGCTGGTTCTTATCACAGGGTTTATAGAAGCATGGCATGGCAAAGGAACAGCTCAGTCCTGTGTATAACTGCTAGCATCTGCCACTGGAGTGGCAGAACTGACTACTTTCCTAGCTATTTACCATCAGTTTTCCTCTCAGTTAATCTAGGGTCTTCAATGGGTGGCTCAGTCCATCCTTACCCTACAGGGCCAAATAGTACTGGCCACCATAAGTGCTATAAAATTGGTAAGGATTAGATTCACAAATAGTAGAAAGGCATGGTCTTTATCTCTTTCTCAGGGTGAAATGTACTTTTATGTCAACTACTGTGGTATATTAAAAGACAAGATCTGACAACTCTAGATAGAGTTCCAAAAACATAAGAAACAGCTCAATGCCTCTGGCCAGTGGCTCATTAACAGTCCAAGGTGGAAGTGGATATGACCCTTCTTAACACCTTTCTCCCTCTTGTCTTAATCCTACTAGTCACACCCTGCCTTATAAACTTCCTGTCTAGATTTTGTCAGCAATAGATTCAGAAGATTTCTAACCAGACTTTTAATCAGTTGCTATTACAGGATTACCAACCCTTAGCTACAGAGCCAGAGGCCAGGGACTCCCAAATATACCCTGATAGTGAAGATCAATTCTGCCCAGAAGACTTCAGTGCCCCAATTCATCAAGAAGTACTTTAATGATAACATTGCCCTCTTTTTGTCACTGATTGCTTATCAATACTAAACAAAAAGGGGGGAATGTGATCCCCTCAAGCTACTTGAGTGGCCAGGTCCCTCCCATGACGACCCCCAACTGCCAGGTTCCACTCACAGAACATTTTAACTGCCCTAATGACTAAGACCCAACCTCTGCCCTACAGAGTAAAAAACCCAAGCTCTGGACTGGAAATCTCACCAATCCCCACCTTGGAAAGCTTCGCTTCACCCTGAACAGTTCTTACCCACTCCCCAAGAAACTCTGTATAAACCCTTGCCTTCTGCTCAGTTCTTTACTGTTTCTCACCTGAGCAGAGGCAGCCACCGTCCTGTTTTTTTTTTTTTTTTTTTTTTTTTCCCTCTCAGTAAATCTCTTATGTGAGGTTTGTTGTGTGGTGTGACATTGTGGTATTCCCTGGCTCCTGAACTGTCAGGATTCTTTTCCATCTGAGCTGTAATGCTTACAGAGAGCAGTTATCACAAACAGGTGGCTCCTCTATAAGGAGAGGCAAAATCATCCCTTGAGGGGAAGGAGGAATCTAATTAAGAACAAAAGTCATCACAGTCCTAAGGATTATCAAGATACAAGGGTCCATCATGCAACTGGAAGACATCTGGAAGGACACTCATGGCAGCTATAGTAACAATGTCTCCTAACATCTGCAGATACCCTGCTCCTAGGATCTTAGCCAGAAGTAGGTTAAAGGGAGTATTGTATATGGTAGAAATTAGTGTGAGGAACTAGGTAGACATTAAAACTTGATATTATAACCCTACTCTTAACCCTAGGAAGATAGAAATTAGTAGGAAAAACACCCCAGATTCTCAGAACATGATCTTACTTCAGATCCCTAGCACTTGACCCCTTTTTGTTCTCCTAACACTACAGCAGTGAGTGGTTTCTGCAACCCTCTGTTGCTTGTGGGTGCTTTATTGAAAACATTGAGCAGAACTGTAGTGTTTAGGAAACATGGGGAGCAGCCAAACAACCTATTAAAATCCTCCCAAGGACTCTTTAATATTCTTTGAAATCAATGAAATCTTACACTCCTCATATCTGTACTTGATCCACCATTAAAGCAAAACAAAACAACTGCAGTAAATGTTTCCTTTAACTCATTTTTTTTCTTCATGCTTTTATTCTGTAAGCAAGAATGATAAGTACCCAAGGTAAATAAGTAATTAACCATATACATCTGTACCCCTTACTGGAGAACATGAAATATTCTTTTCCGTTTATGTCTTTGCCTACTTATGTCACAGCAACTGGAAAGTAAAGACAATTTTTAGGGTGTTAAAGGAGTATTGAGGGAAGAAAGAAAGCAACCAGTGAGAAAGGAAAGAATATTCTTTCTCCCTTAGAGCAAAACAGGATTGGAGATGCTGGGTACAAAGAGTAGGCATTAAGATCTAGCAGTGCACTCATCTCTAGCCTCCTGGCCAAGCTGGATGATCCATCCTTTTTTTCTCAGGCTGTTATAGGCAGCAGCTTATTTAACATGAGGCCCTGGGCTGCTGCAGATTCACATGAGCTTCTCAGGTCTAGCCATCTTAGTGCTAAAGGCACGGGGATGAGAAAACTCCCAAATCTCCCTTAGAAGCAAGTAAATGTATTTTCTTCATGGGCTCACTGTTGCAGTGATGCAGAGGGAACCCAGGGCCTTGAATATATTTGTTTAGGCAAGCCTAAAGCTGAGCCACATCCTCAGGCCATTCAGCTAGCATTCTTGACATTTTCTTTCCCATTCTCCCAGTTAGCCTGGGAACCTCCAGATCCCAGTGTCATTTGCTGGTGTGGCAGATAGTTTTAAACACAAGATAAGAACAAGGGAGAGTCTGGGCTGGGGGAACAGAAGAAAATTTGCAAGATCAGAGATTTCATCTGTCAGACCACTCATCTAAGGTATGATGCCAAGTAAGAAGGCAAGAAGCATCTGAATGTTCCTAGTTACAAGATCTTGAGGGGCTATCTGTGTACCTCTCCATGGTACCTAGCATTCTTCTTGCCCTGATTCCAGTCTCCCTTCTCCTCTCCCCCTTCTCTCTCTTATTCTCATTCTTAATGAAGCTTCCCTTTGGGCTTTAAAGGAATAACTCCTCTTCCCTTCAAGTCCATATACAATTACCACTCTTATATTGTGTTTTTTTCTGCAAAACTTTATCCCAGCTCATGAGTTGATTATATCATGGAGGCCTATTCATTCTAATGAACTATATACCCAAGGGAATTATGTGTCTGCTTCTTTCCTAGACTGACCACTGACTGATGTTTTTTTGTTATCATTATAAGAAAAGAAGAGGACCCAGTTTCATTCTGCTAAATGGAAATTCACAGTTTACATAGTGACAAAGAGGCTGTCTTTTCTCCAGAAAAATGTGTTTTGCCATATTTGTCAAAGGTTGGTTGGGTTAGTGTTTAGGGTTTGTCTCTGGTCTTCTATTCTACACTGTGGATCTATGTATTGGTCTTTAAGTGAGTACTTCAATACCAGGGTTTCCCCACTTCATGGCCCTATAATATAACTTGAAATCAGGTATGAGGGTGTTTTCTGTCTTATTTTTGGTTTATTATTCCTTTCACTCTCTAGGGTCATTTTTTACTCCAAATGAATTTTAAGATCATATATATTTACTATTCTGTGAAGAATGCCACTTGAATCTTTATGGGGATTCTATTGAATCTGTAGATTACTTTAGGTAAGAGTGCCATTTTCACAATATTGATTCTGCCATTTCATGAGTATGAGAGGTTTTTCCATTTTCTAATGTCTTCTTCAATTTTTTCTCTTGTGTTTTAAGGTTTTTATTGAATAGGTCATATTCATTTAGTTCCTTAGTTAAGTTTATTTCAGATTTTGTTTCTTGTAAGGCAATTGTGAGTGAGATTGTTTCCCTGATTTAATTCCTGGCATGTTTGTTATTAGTTTATAGAAAGGCTACTAATATTTGTACGTTAAGATTGTGTACTGCCATTTTGATGAATCTGTTTCTCAGCTTGAAGGTTCATGGTGGATTCTAAAGCATCTCTTTAGTGTAGAATTATTATAGGCTAATAAGCACATTTTCACTTCTCTCTTTCTTATAGGGGCCCCTTTTATTTGCTTCTCTTCTCTTAATGCTTTTTCTAGGGCTAACATGCTGTGGGATAATGCTTTTGTACACTGGTTTAATAAAACGCTGATTGGCTAATAGCCAGGCTGGAAGTATAGGCAGGATTAGCACACAAGGAGAATTCTGGGAAGAGGAAGGCTGAGTCAGGAGACACCAGCCCCTCATCCAGAGAGCAGCATGTAATGGCACACAGGTAAATCCATGGAACATGTGGTGACATGGAGATTAACAGAAATGGGCTGAGTTTAAGTGTAAGAGCTAGTCACTAGGAAGCCTGAGCTTATGGGTGAGCAATTTTAATTAATATAAGCCTCTGTGTGTTTATTTGGGTCTGAATGGCTGTTGGACCAGTGGGTGAGAGATTTGTCCCTAACGTGGGCCAAGTGGGACACAGAAAAACATCAGCTATATTAGCAACATTACATTGAATGCCAGTAAAAAATTGGGCACCCTTGCTTTTTCTTAATTTTAGTAGAAATGCTTGGTTATCTTTTCCCATTTAATATTGTGCATAAAGCTTTCATATAGCAAGCAAGCTTGATATTTTTGACGTTTTCTAGAATTAAGTTTACAATAATCTTTGAGACATTTTACAACTATGTTCATCAAGGATATTGGTCTAGTCTTTTCTTTGTTGTTGTATACTTATCTGGTTTGGTTATCAAGATAATTCTACATTTGTAGAGTTTTGTAGTGGTCATTACTTTCATAGTTAGCAAACACTTTAAGAAGCATTGTACATAATTTTTTTTTGAAATTCTGGTGGAATTCAGCAGTGAATACATGTGGATCTGTTTTTCTTGTTGTTGTTCATTTTGTTTTTATTTTGTTTTGCTTTTGTCTGAAGAATTATTTTGATTAAAGTTTCAATATCATTTCTTGTTACAGATTTCTTTAAATTACTTGTCTCATTTTAGTTTAATTTTGGCATGTCATAGGCATTTAAAATTCATCTATTTCTTTTAGACATTCTAATTTAGTGAAACATGTGTTTTTGAGGTATATTCTAGTGACTTTTCTGAATGTCATTGGTACTGTCGTAGTGGTTAGCTTCTTATCACTGATTTTGTTAATTTAGGTCTTCACTATGTTTTATATAGTATTCTGACTAAGTTTGTTTATTTTTATTTTTAAGAATTAACCCTTTGTTTTCATTCTTTATTATTTTCTTCATTTCCATTTCATTAATTTCTGCTCTGATTTTAATTATTTCTTTCCATTAATCTTTTCATACCTTCAGCCTTCACCTTGATCTATTCTCTTTGCAATGATTTTCACATAGCTTTTTATTTGTTGCTTTTCATTCTATTATGTTTTTTATTATAGTTTTTCAGTTTGGTTTTCCTACCACTTTATTGAATTTCACTTAAATATTTCACACAGTTGTTCATGTTCTCTTGGAATTTGTCCAGTTTTTTTTTTTTCCTCTGAGTTCTTTGAACATGTTTATAATCGTTTTTTTGAGTTGTCTTTCTGAGATTTGATATGATGCACTTTTATGGGAGGGTACTACAGGAGGGTTATTAATTGGTGGAGATGCTGTGTTGTCATGTCATTTATGTTTTGCTATTGGGACTTGTATATCTGGAGTTAGATGATTCATGATATTATATTTCTTTTTTGTTGTTGTTGTTTTGTTTTGTTTTTCGAGACAGGGTTTCTTTGTGTAGCTTTGCGCCTTTCCTGGAGCTCACTTGGTAGCCCAGGCTGGCCTCGAACTCACAGAGATCCGCCTGGCTCTGCCTCCCGAGTGCTGGGATTAAAGACGTGCGCCACCAACGCCCGGCCTGATATTATATTTCTTTAATATTTATTTGTTTATTTTATCTCACCCTTTTCACTTCAGAAAAAGTGTTTGAACTTTTTTGTAATGTTTGATACTGTTGTTATTTTTACTATTTTATCTTTATGTCCTCAGTATTGTCAGAGTTCCTGGTGTTTGAGAAACATTAATTAGTGAAAGAAATGTCCTTCTCCTAGTCACAGTTCCCTGTGACAGTTGGCATCTAGTTCAATACAGGATTTCTATACAGCATTGACTAGATTCTGTCCTACAACAAGGCCATTTTTGCATGATGTCAGATGAGTTTGGCAAGAATAGTGCTTGGGAGGAATCAGTTGCAGGTTGGCAAAGAGACTCTGTACCAGGCGTCCTTAATAGGTTAGCTTTAAGTGTGGCAACTAGATAGACGTTCTTCTACATTCATTAACTCAATAAGTTCATCTTCAGTATGCTGCCTTGTAAGGATTTTCTTATATATGCACTGTCTCAGGAAGCAGGAAGGTCCCCCAGGTTCTGTTGAATCTGAAAGTTGAATGTCCTTGACATTCAACTTACCTGAAATTTCTCTTGAAGGCATGCTGGTGTTACAGAAACAGAGATAACTATCATATTCCTCTGCATACAGAATTGAATCAGAAAAATCAGAACTTGGCATGAGCTCTTCCAAATGTCTATCTGGAGAGTTCAGGGGACACAGGCTATGCAGATGATCCCTATGGAGTGGCTGGAAAAGATCAGTTTTTCCCGGAATGAGGTCTGAATAGTAGTTGAATTGATTAGTCACTAGATTATGTTTCAGTCCAGACTTGTTCAAGAGCCTTTCAATCTGGAAGGGATTGAAGGTGGAGATGCTCAGGGCTTTCACAAATCCCTAGTCCACAAGTTCTTCCATGACCACACAGGTATTATTTTACTAGTAATAGAATAGCCTTTATTATCTTGGGAGAATAACTCTTTTCTAGGCTGAAGTCCCATGACTAGTGAATAAGACATAGGTTCAAATGACCCAGACTGAGAGGTGTAAGAGTCTTCTGAAGGGCTTCCTTCAGCAGTTTTCTTTTAAGCTTGCTAGTAAAGAAGAGAGGGTTTTTCCTCCTTCATAACCTTCCCCTGGATCTTCTCTTGCATGGCTTCTTCTACTTTATTCTTGTTATAATATATATATATATATATATATATATATATATATATATATAGTAAATTTAATATTAGCCAGCATCAATGGCCATCTTCCTTGACTTGGTCTAGGACAGACTTCTAGTTCTCTGGGCCCACAATGGGCATCTTGGCCTCTTCCATAATCTCCATGGAGGTTGCCATATTTGCAACATAAATACACCTAAGAGAGCAAATAGATGTCTGGGTCATGGTCACACATTTCAAAATGGACAAGTTGTTGTAGAGTTGTGACATTGTTTTCTTGTATTAGACTGGTAATAGGGTCATGAGGCTTAACCTCAGTACTGTTCGACAACTAAGACAGCACTTATCCACAGATAAAGCAAGGATTTATATATTATTTATATATTTTATATTGCCACAGCCCTGACAGCTACATGGGTATGGCATACAGAAGGCCTTACAGGATTGGGGGTGGATAAAGACTGACATACAATACTCACCAATGTTATGGGCAAGGCTGGAACATTATACTAAACACAGAATCCTCACAGTTTTTCCAGTGGAGCTGGAGTCTAGCCAAATGCATTGAGTACTGTTCTCAGCAGGTATATGAGCAGGGCTGAAGTCTCATGAATATGCTGAACTGGAGTTTGGCAAGTATCCTCTACCCATTAGGATGATAGGCAATGCTAGAGACTGTCCTCATGGGTTGATGGGCAAGAATCTACTTTTATAATTTGTACAATAGCTCTTAGAAATGTGTAATACTTTCAGAACACAAAATTAAAAGGATATATCTGGTATATTATAAGCTATTCTCTATAAACAATATTAAATGCAAGTGAAATTAATCAGAATTTTCAAAGTTACAAAATATGATTTATATTGTTAGATGTCTCTATAGTATAGCGGGTCAAAGACAAAAACATCTAATTCAAAATATAGATGAACTCATGTATATCTATGTATCAAATTGCATGGTATTGGTTGTTGTTTTCATAATTCAAACTTATCAAATATTGGAAATTGTATAGATTTTAGTGTAACATATTGGGGAAACATTTTAATAGATAAACTATGTTGGTATATACCCATGGAGGACACTTATGGAGGTAAAATATAATTTCTGACTCAAAGCAGTAGTAGATAAGATTGATGCCTTGAGTAATTAAAAGTATTTTACCAAAGTATAATTTCCTTAACAATAATTTTGAAAACTCTTTCTAAATTGGACTCAGAATTCATTTTTCCATAATAGTAACATTATGTGAGTTAGCAACATATATAATGCAACCCACAAAGGACTATTTAACCTACAATAGAGCTAAAGCATATTAGTAATTTATCTACATAAAGCCATGTTCATAATGCTGCTATAGGGAATTGAAGGCAGAGTTTGTTTCTAATGGAAACATTGTAAAACATGGCACTCACGGGACTTGAGCCCATGTTCTTTTTGTTGTTCATTTTAGTGTAGATAAAACTGTATTAAAAAGCTTGTGGTGCTACAGAATGTGTCTTTCTATAAGCATCTGTAGCTGGAGCTCCTCATGCATGTCATTTCTGCCTGTTGCCCTGAGAAGATAAGAAGTAGGCTTGACATCTGAGGAATTGAAATACATTTACAGCCCAGATTTTTTCAGTGCTTATGCTCAGGTCACTAAAATATTATTTGACCAGGTTTCCATTTTTACAGAAATGTAATTACTAAAAATGGTTTCAATGTGCTAGTTAGTAAATGTAATAGAATCAATTAAACATTGTACAATAAAAATATAGCTTTATTTTTTACATGATTATATTTGGGCAGAAGCATGTTATAATTAAAAACAATAAGAATATTCCTTAACTATTATGTCTCTTTTTTTGATTTTATATGTGCTTGTTCAGTGTGTGTGTGTGTGTGTGTGTGTGGGGTGTGTGTGTGTGTGTGTGTGTGTGTGTGTGTGTGTGTGTGTAGTGAGGGAAGTTCTGAGTAAATGCATATTGTTTTACATAGGCATAGCCATGTTAAAGATCCAATTCCAGAGACCCAAGTGAATTGGCAAAGTTTCTTCATGATGAGGCTCAGAAGGATGTCAAACACTTCCTCTGGTACAAGTGTGGTTTTGACACTGTATGCAAGTATGATCATTTTAAAAAAAATTGACCAATATGTGTGAAAACTAGCAGCTGCATCTTGCTTCTCTAGGATTATGGCAACATGAAACTACTCTCCTACATGACCTCTTACCAAGGCCAGCTACTCTTCTCCTCTGTGTTGTACATAATAAACAAGTTGAGGTCCTCAGTTATTGAGGTAGTTGGTCCTTCTTCATCAGAACAAGCACAATTCACTTGATATCAACTTTTCTGCACTTGTCTGTGTATGTGTCATTTCTTCATTCCCTCGTCCCCTCAAGTCAGGATTCCAGGAACAAGCAATGAGACACAGAAGGAGTGTGCACATTGGTAATATTGAATTGTTTTCTTTCTGAAAAGAGAACACAAAGGGCAGAATATCCTATGGAAAATACATATATAGAAACAGTCTTTCCAGCTAGTAAGATGATGTTATATTTTATCCCTAAGGGATAGTATTCCAGTAGTCACACATTAGAATAATGATGGTATATATCAAATACTATACAATATAATATCTTGCTTGGTCAATATTAGAAAATCAATGATTAAGTTAGGAAATTATAAAAATAAAGTGAAGTACAGGAAAATACAAGCTGATAGTGTCAGAAAACACAAAACAGGATGATGCCTTATGTAACTTACTGTAATAATTATTTAACCAAAAAGAAATTCCACTTTCATAGACAAGGGGTGACACAAGGATCTTCTGGGAGGGAGAAATATAAGAGATTTCATGGGTGGAATGGAGCTGGGGGTAGAGGCAAGACCAGGAGAATCCCTTAGGAAGCAGAAGGGGGGATGGGAGGGAGGGAGGTAATGAAGGAAAAGATAGCTATAAATGAAGAGCATTTGAAGGACATTATGACAATTTAGTGCAGTGAAGACTTCCTATAATACAAGAAGGCAATCCTAAAGAAGTCTAAACAAAGAGGGAGAAAGAAGATCTACTAGTCATTCTTTTAGCCAAATGAAGCTTCCAGTGCTGGGACTAGGTTTTATCCAATTGAGTTGTTGGACTTAAGGGTCCCCTAGAAATCCACAAGCAACCCAAGCTGTTATCAAGACAATAGGCTGCTCTCCACAAACAGGCAGCAAAACTCCATTGTCTTTGACATAGACAGGTACTCTACTGGCTACCAAAAGAGAAAAGTAAACACCAACCCAAGCACAAAACTATTTTGTCTGCAATCTGTCTTGCCTGCAAATGCAACATATGCTAAGGCAAGGGTCACATAAAGCTTGTGGAAGTAAGCAACCAATGTCTGATTTGACTTAAGGTCCGCTTCATGAGATGGAATCCATATGTCGCACCTCTCAGGTGCCCAAGAACCAGAGTCTAAATAGCCCAGATACATAAGCTAAAACCAAATACTACTGGTAATAATAATAATAATAATAATAATAATAATAATAATAACACCTAATGATATTCTGCTATATTCATATATTGGTAATTTATTCAGCCATCATCAGAAAAACTTCCTCTTGCAGCAGATGAGAACAAATACAGAGACCCACCTCAAGATATTTTGCAAAGAGAAAGAGAGAGAGACACACACCGAGAGACAGACAGACAGACAGACTTTGGAAGATATAGCTCTAAATGAGATGTTTCCATCAAATCCCTCCCCTCGGAACTCAGAGAACCCCAGGGAAGAAGGGGCAGGAGGAGTGGGGAAGGTAGAGAGGATGGAGGAGACTATGATAACAAAGTCCTCTAAAACAACTGAGCAAAGCTCACATGAACTCATAGCAACTGGAGTAGCCACACAGGGCCTACCCAGATCTCCAGCAGGTGCTCTGCATATATACTACAGCTCTCAGTTTAGCACTTTTATTGGACTCCTGAATATGTAAATAAGTGGGTCTATGATTCTTGTGCCTCTTCTTGAAGCTTTTTTATTTTTCGGTTGGATTGTCTTGTTTAACTTTGATATGATGTTTTTTGCATCATCTTACAATATTTTATTTTGTTGTGTTTTGTTGGTGTCTCCTAGAAGGCTGTTATTTTCTAATGAGAGGCAGAAAGGGAGCAGATCCAGATGGAAGAGAAACTGGGGTGATCTGGGTGAATAGAGGGAGAGGAAACTGTATTTAGATTATGTTGTATGAAAAAAGAATCTATATATAATTAAAGAGGAAAAATAAACTATGGCATAAGAACAAATTTTACCTTCACAAATACATCATTCACACCTTGGATATAGCAGTTCTAGTATTCATTTTTTCAGTCTTCTTCATTTTTGGTGGATTTTAGCTATGACCTGGACTTACCTGAAGGATATAGTCTTTTGATTTGCCACCCATATTGTACCCTTCTGATTCTGTGCTCCCTTTGTGATTCCTATCTAGAATTGTGGTTTCCTTGTAGTTAAGAGAAAGCACAGGTTGTTAGCAAGGACTTGACTTGAATGCTGGACTCTGGAGTTTAAAGATCACTTCCATCATTTCCACTGGTGTGACTTCCACAGGTTGTCACCTGTCCTGGAAACTGATGAGGATTGAATGAGGTCATTTGTTTTGTCTTGCCCTGGTAACTTCTTGATCCTCAAAGAGATGTATCTATTAGTATTATTTCTGTTATTTTCTAAAGATTTTCCAAATAATGGTCATAGGTTCTGTCTCCCTGCACATTGGGCTACTGCAATAAAAATGTTAATAATAAAATAATAAAAAAAAATACTTACTTGATGTCATCTCTGAATCAAGCACTGTGTTAAGCAATTTAAATGGCATCCACTAGTCCTCATAACCCTTGAAGAAAACTTACAAAACTTGCCTACAACCTAAGTTTCAGAGGACAACACTTAAAAATTTTTTTCTAGGGATTAGATCTATGCACAGGTTTTAATCGCGACAATATATGCATGATGCTGTTTGTGTGTCCATTCTCATAAACACTTTAGTATAATAAGCCTGCCCACATAGTCTGTAAAATCTATTGATGTTTCCCGTGTTTAGTGCATTGAAGTATCAGAATCTACCATCCAACTTATATTTCTATAGCTAATGTCTAGGATGTAACCAACTTAGGTAGGCTACGTATAGCTCTGAATTGTTTTCCAATGCATAAGCATTCCTTAAAACTTTCTGAGAAATGTAAGCAAGATTTTAAACAGCTAATTCAAAATGGCTATAAATAAGCACACACTAAAAACATCTGGATAAAATGAGATTGCATTATTTATCTTTTAATTTTTTTTATTATTTTTTGACCATCTAATGCAATGTATTTTGATCATTTTTACCCCTCTGTCTTCAACTCCTAACAAATCCACTCTACCTCCCTACCCAGCCAGACTGGCATCTTTCTTTTACATTAGGAATCTGATCCTGATGCATTGACTATACTCCAGGGGATGGCCCTCCATACAAGAGTGTTTTGGCACCACAAATAGGACTCAATAGGCTTAAAGACAGTATTCTTAAGTGTTAGATCAAATGACTCTGAAAATAAGAATTACTGAACAATGAGAAAATGGGTTTTTATGCTCATTCAGAATGATGTCTAAAACGTTCGTAAGAAAAAACAAAACCAGGATAATGGATAAGACAGCTTATCAAAGAAAAGCAATATCTAGCAGAAGATAATGCCTTACAATAAGTTTGAAGCACAAATACTGAACCTTCTCCAAAA
>CABHPP010101702.1:0-24725 GCA_902168425.1 Peromyscus attwateri | reverse complement strand
TCTGTGTGTTACATGTATGTTTATGTGCCACAGTACACTTACTTGTGGTACTCAGGACCACATGAGAACTTTGGTTCTCGTCTCCCACCATGCGGGTCCCACAGACTGAATGAAGGGTGGCAGGCTGGGCAGCAAGCACCTTGACTTGATGAGCACCATCCTGGGCTGCCCTGTCCAGTCTTTAAATGAGTCTAGACAGCCACACATGCCATGGCTGCATTTTTATGCATCTTCACTTCTTATCAAATAAGCACACAGCACCATTTAATCCTTCCCAGAAGTCACACAATGTTTTATTCTCTGGACATTCCATAATTCAGTTCAGTTACATTCCCATACTTACATTATTTCCATTTTTTAAAACTATTACAGACAATGCTGTTTTGAGCATTCTTATAACTGTATTTTTTTTACATAATTGTGCAAATATCCTTGTGAGAAACACAGCAGTGGGACTGCTAGAGGATACATACATTTAATATTACATTTTAATAAATATAGAATTAAGAAATTTACCTTAATATATAACTCCACAGAGCCAGGTGTGGTAGGCAGCTCATGCCTGTAATCCCAGCACATGAGAAGCTGAGGTAGGAGTTTGAGGCCAGGCTAGCCTGGGTTAGAATGAGACCCTGCCTCAAAACAAAGAAACCAAACTAAACCACTAAACGGTTCATTCACTTCAGGATTTGTTGTCACAGCATTGTGCTAGGTCATAAAATACAGAGACGAGACAGTCACTGCTCTTGAAGACACACAGGGAAGGCAGGTCCGTGAGACTGGCATAGGACTACAGGCAGAATGAGCAGGAGTCCTAAGGGTTGGAAGACAGCAGTCTGGTAGGCTTGGGAGGTGCTGGGATGTAGGGCCTGCTTGAGACTCATGGTGAAGCTGCCCTCTGCTGGCCAAGTGTTCTCGCTGACATAGCAAGGCTGATGAATAGGGTTAGCTACTAGAAACAGCAATTACTAAACTTACGGGAGGATTCTCCAGAGGATACACGGGGCTTTTATTTACAATGTTATGCATCTTCAAAAAATTATCAAGAACACCGACCACAGGCAGTGGTGATAAAGGCCAGATGAAAGTACTTCACAGTTAATTCTGGTCTGTACGTCTCTACAAATTAGCCTAATTGCAGTTCACCTGTGTCAGTACTAACACCCCCCCTCACTTTCCTGACTCACACTGAGACAGGGCATTAAGGCTCAGTGAGCATAAAACATCAGAGTGGCCTTTCCCTGAGACCTGAATTAGGACTCTCAAGACAGGTTTCCTTCCTAGGACACATGAACCTTGTGGGATTGGCAGTCTGGAGACATCCCTAAGGAACAAACACTGCCACTGTCTCTGTGCTTTCTTAAGACTGCCCATGTCACGTGGTGAGCCTCAGCAGAACCTTTAACTGTGGTGCTTCCCTGGGCAGCCGGAGGTAGATGGAACAGTGAGACGTGGCCTCGTCTCCCGCTCACAGCGTAGGTGGAAGGACAAAAAGCAGCCAAGACCTTTGACATCAATGTACAATGACCCAGGGCTAAAGACAGTGGCTGTCTATGCTGGCTAGGTCTAGGAGGCCTTGCAGAACCTATGGGCCTTGAGGGGGCATGTGAGATGGCTAGACTAGGGAGATGGTGGGCAGCCAGGAAGGGTTAACTTTAGGGAGGCGCATGCTTTGCCCAGGAAATGGAGACTTAGAATATAGCCAAAGTAAAAGCACATTTAGTAAACTAGTAATTACAAAAATAAGGGAGAAGAAATTACCATTTGTTATTGCAAAGATTTTCTCTTTTGCCGACACTGGGGTATTAGGATGTGCCGGGAAGAGCTCCACCTAGAATTTGACACGTGGTAAGGGCTCAGTACATTGCTGCTATTATCATCATTTTGGGATTGTTGTGTTAAAATGAAACCAACAAGATCAATGCCATAGCCTGCTCCGTCTAAAATGCTAGCCGCCAGCATGACCAGCCACACTCACTTACCAGTAATGACTTAAAGTAGCTTTTGGCAACTCTCCCAAATCGAATTTAACTGCAAACTGTGAAGATTTTGCCTTTACTAAAATGTTTCACAACCTGCAGCAGATTTTGAAAAAAATTCTGGAAGACGGGCCTGAAAACATTAGGCAGCAGGGATGGTGTGTGAAGGTAGCCCATTGCAAGCCCTTACCACTCCAGATGCATGGTCTACATTGTACCACATGAGGTTCTGGAATAAGCACGCACTCGTGTATTTCCCATTGTTTGTTTGTTTGTTTTTAATTAAGAGGCAGAGGCTGGGGTCAACTTCCACAACTGTGGTTTTTAGAACTTACAATCAAGAAAGTGGTGTATGAGCAAAGGGAAAGGCCTAAGTTGGAGCTATGGGGAGGGGGGTCTGGCCAGCTTTGCTTTCCTAGGTATCTCCTGAGCACAGCATGTCTGCTTTAGGGTGGGGATTTGTCAGGAATGCTGTCTATATTGTATCTTCTACAGAACCAAGTAGTTGTCGCTGCTGGAAGAAGTTCTTGGGGAGCCCGGCTCTCTGGGGCACTTCACGTCTACAGCCTCGGCTCAGACTGAAGAGGTCACTCCACTCTCCTATTCCACCCCTCCTCTCTTGGGCCAAGTCAGCTCCAGGGTGGACAAAGTATCCCTCCAGTGGAGCTGTGGCGAAACCTGAGAGAGGTGGGGCTCCTGGGACAGACATACGGACAGCCAAGTTATCTGGAAATATGGTCAGCTATGTGTGGACACGGGATGATGGGGAGCGGCAGGCACTTTGCATCTTCTAAAAAACGCTTTTGCATCTTCTCTGAGCTTCCTGCCTGTGCTTGGGACTGTAACAATTCACCCTTCCTCCTTTTCTGTTTAAATACCCATCTCTCTCTTGCCTAGAAAGGGTGCAGTTAGCTCTCAACACAGTCTTTATATAATTGATCCTTTAAAAATCCTTGTTAGTGGTGGCCGGTCCTATTTGGATCTTAAGTGTGCCTCAAAATTCCCATGTTGAAGGCTTGCCCCCAACTGAAGGAGGGTGGAAATTTTGGAGTGGGACCTTGTTGGAGGAAGTTATGCCACTGGGGTGTATCAGGACCCCAAGTCCTTCCTTCCATCTCTCTGTTTCCCAGCTGCCATGAAATGAACAGCTCTCCTCTGCCATGATGTACTGCTTCTTCCCCAGCCCCAAAGCAACAGGGTAAAGCACCCTGGAGCTAACACGGCTGAAACTGTGAGCCGAAATAAACATTTCCTCTTTAGAAGCTGTTTCTCGTGGGCATTTTGTCGTACTGACGGGACGGTACACAGTGAAAACACCGTGGGGGAGAACAGAGAACGGCACGGGGCACGGCCCACACCCTGGCCCGTCCTCAGTGACCATTTAGAAGGACCACCACAGAAATCAAAGTTCCACGAGCCATTTCGTTCATGCCTCACACAGGTCTGTGGAGCTGGCTGTTTCACTGTGTGGTTAAGTCTCACAGGATGGGGGGGGGGGGGGATGGGGAGGTGTTGCTGTGCTAGGCTGCCAGCGCCATCAACAGAGCAGGAAGGAGTGTGGCCTGAGCCCAGGGTGACTGTAAGGGACCAGTGAGGAACCCAGTGGCAGGTGGTGGATTCTGTGCTCCATCCCCAGTGTGGCTTCAGGAGAAATTCACCAGCACTTAGACCTGCTAACAGTGACTGGCTGGTTCTGTGTCAGCCAAGGGAGATACTGTTCCTTCTGACCCTGGGAAATGATATCAAAAGCAGAAGGAAATGGGTGACAATACCAACCAGAGAGAAAACCTTCTGCAGAGGATGAGGAAGAGACCAACAGAGAAAGGACTCCATTGAGACGACTCACAGGGGAGAAAGAGGGACAGTTCACACTCACCCCAGAAGGCACCGCTCATGCTCCAGGCTGGCTGTTTTGAATGTGCACCATACAGCCCAAGACACAGCAGGAAGAGACCACAGGGACATTTGGTTTTGCTTGGCTGTAACTGGCAGTTCAACCTATCTGAAGAACGCTACTAGCAGAAGGCTTATTGTTTTGCCACTGTGATGGCCAATCAGCAAATGTAAACAGCTGGGCTAAACCCAGGGCCTTGTGCACACCAGGCATGGGCTTCCCCAACCCTGAGCTGATGCTCTAGCCCAAAGTGCCAGTGCTTTTGCTCTAACGGATGAGAGCCACAGAATCTGTCTTTGGCTCAATGTCTGAACATAGCAGAAAGCAGGCTCCGGGTACAGAGAGCTGAAAGCTTATAGAGATGGGAACATCTTCAAGTTGAAGGATTGTCCTACTGACTGACAAGTCTAACACTGTAACACACTGAGTCTTCTGTGAGAAGCAGGTCAGTGCTGTACCACTTTTGAAGATCAACCTATGAAGAATATTGACCTGATATAGAGAAAACATTAACACACGACAGTCTGAATATTATCCTCAACAGGTGGATTAAAATTTCCTTCCACCAAGCATTAACTGAGGTTCTAAGAAACAGCCCCACAATGCTTAGAAACTCAAGTGGAGATAACTAAAACAACACTAACTGATGCAACTGTTTAGCTTAGTGATCTTTACCCCAAGACACCAACAGACACTTACATACTGGTTTTCCAGCTTTCTCTCTGTACATTTTCAAGGCTTCATGACAGGAATTGCTTTATGCCTTACTGTCCCAGACTATAAAGTTAGAATGATTGGAGGTGGGCTTTTGGTGGAGAGCTCAGGTCTCTGGACCCTATTCCATCCCTCCATGAGACCACTTCTGTGGCCATTACTGAAGTTATCACACTAAAGTTCAAATGTAGCTTCAGTGATGCCATTCCAAGAAATAAAGCTGAGTGCAGCTTCTGGACCCCGTCACACAAACAGCCTGTCAGCCTGAGTTGGTCAGAGCTTCTTCCAGTCTGTGGTCAAGAATAACATGAGGAGGGATCAATAACAGAGGATGACCTCTGCTCTGTCCACATTTGCTCAGAGACTCTGAACATAAGGACAGACTGTCAAAAAGTATCACCTCCCCTTGCTCATGCTCGATGTGGGATGTGACTGCCTGCTCAATTATAAAACTCAGTATTTGATATTTTACAACATTTTCTTTAAGTAGCAGTTATGCTCAAAACCCCTACCTGACCTAACTATTTTTAAAAATTTTACAAACCGCCAGTTCTGTCCTTTTATCTGACTGATAGGAGGTACATGACTCATCAAGACAATTACTTTACTCAAGCTCATAAACTAACACAAGGAGAAAACGATATTTGATCCTCTCTGACCTGGGATCAAATGGACTTCAATTCTTCATGGATCTCAGCTGAGCAAAATCCAAGACAGTTTAAGACCAATCACAACAGCTCTTGGGTCTACTGAAAAGGGCTACCGTGGAACCCAGGCATCATCAAAGTTGATTTTGGACACTATCAAAAGATTCAGCTGCTACAGTTCCTAGAGGGTCACATTCCAGCATCTCATGGCTGGGACACCAGGCCAGCTCTGCTGCCCTGGACCAGTCTCTCACAGTCCCACATAGGAGGGAAGCTCACTTATAACTTTCTCTTTTCCACTGGATAACGTTCTTATTCCTGTCACTAAATTACCCAGCAAATAACACCGACATCCTTGTGGGACACTCTAGGGTAACTGGGCACACAACATCTGGGGTAGGTATACTTCCTCTTTGTTCATACCTTGTAAGCTAAGAGTTGCCTGGCTTTACCACAATCTTACAAGTGCACTACTTTTGGAAGCACACTTAGCTGTAATGTTCGAGCACACAACTTAATGAAACCTCTAGAAAATACACAGAAGTAGGCAGAATGGTTATTAGGATGGCAGCTTTCAGATTTACAGGTATCAACAATCTGGTTATTTACTGTGCAGTTCTAGGGAGTTGACCACACAGCTTTGTTCATGCTGGGTGAGCACTCTAACAATGAGCAGCACTCCCAGCCCCATTTATTTGGTGTTTTTTGTTGTTGTTGTTTTTTGTTTTTCGAGACAGGGTTTCTCTGTGCAGCTTTGCGCCTTTCCTGGATCTCGCTCTGTAGACCAGGCTGGCCTCGAACTCACAGAGATCCGCCTGCCTCTGCCTCCCGAGTGCTGGGATTAAAGGCGTGCGCCGCCACCGCCCCGCTATTTGGTGTTTTGAGGCAGGGTCTTACTCTACAGTCCAGGTGGGCCTGGAATTCACTCTATGACCTCTACTGGCCTAGAACTCACTCTGAGGCCCAGGCTGGCCTCGAACTCTTCACAATCCTCCTGCTGCAGCCTTTCAAGGACTGGAATCACAGGTGAAGCACCAACCATGTCCTGCTTCGCCATTTGTTTTAAACGCAAACTTCGGATTATGAAGACAACGCTCCCACCATTCTTACATTAACTATCCTTGTTTGACAAGCTCATCTGCTAACTCTGGAGAGGCAGGCAAACAGATTAGCTGGCTGTAAACATTTTCGGGGGTGGGGAAACACAATCTCTTAAATCAAGCAGTGATCAAAACAGCTATAAAATTGTAAGAATAAACACTTTCTTTCAACTTTACTTCCAAAGGGTCTATTTATAACCAATCAAAGAAAAATAATACCATATTGATTAACCAGAATCCACGTATGTTGACATTAAATTATATTTCCTTTTTATTTATCTTATATATAAAAGAGAGCAAATACCTGAAAATAAGGTTGTCAAGGACTGACATTCCCGAGTTCATTGCAAGGCTACCAGATCTGCCAGCTTTCTTTCCCAAGTCAGAAGTTGATAGGAATGTGACTCCCTGTCTGAGGAACTGCAGCCCGTGAGCTCAGGGACTGTAGACTCTGTCAAGTTCCTGGGCTCCATCAGCACAGAGCTGTTCTTTTCCTGATATGTATAACAGTACTGAATCTATATACGTCTATCTCGCAATAAATTAATCTATACTTTAAAAAGCCCATAAAAACAGTATTCAAGGTTGGTAGGACACAGGATTTTGGCCTTTTACAAAGAAAGCACTTTGCCTCCCAGAATTCCGAAGACGCAATCGTGTTTTAGTATCGTGAATGCCACAGTATTTTAAGTCAGACATAATTTAAACAGCAGTCGTCTTTTTTCTCCCCCAGAGAGTGGTAATAGCTTCAGAAGCATAAAAATCTTTGTCTGCCAGCTGCTGTTAGCGGCCTGCCAGGACAGTCCTGCTTGCTCCGAGTCCTTCCGGCCTGAGGCTGTTTTTCACTTCCATCCTTCTGTCTGCCAGAAGGGTCTTTTTAGGTAAGGAGGCCATCTAAATAAAGCAGGAAATGCATTTCAGTTTGTGTCTCTCTCAGAAGTCACTAACAGATGAAAGCGAAGGACTACACACAGGCCAGAGCCTACGCACCTGCTCCAGCCATGCTGCTCCACATGCATGGGAGGAGGTGAAGCGCTCACGCTCTGGAGCGCTGCTGCATTTCAGCATGGCTATGGGAAGCCCTGCAGTGACGAGCATCTGCCTTAATGTATGATTCTCGCCAGCGTTCTAAGAAACCAAGTAATGTCTAACTGATTTGTTGTGTTGGACACTGCTATGCATTTCAGCTCACTTAACTTTCCAAATCATACAAAGCACATAGTGCTGACCGGATTAACACAAGGAAAGTGAGCAGCGTTAGAAGAATCAACTCACTCGCACAGGGTTACAAAGCCTGTGACAACTGAAACCCAGGCTGCCTGACTTGGGGCCCAGGATTGTGGTCCACAGCAGTGCTGCTGTGAGCGCCCAGTCCATACCATAGGGGGCAAAGGAGCTTCCAGCTGTCTGCCGAGGAACGAAAGCAACCTCCTCCAGATGAGGCCACTCCCCATAAACATAATTCCTGTAATCAGCCAGAACACACGATGGTCCTGAAAGAAAAAAAGGGTTCATTCCAATCACAGAGGTTAGTCTCTTCAGAGAGACACTCTCCTCCAGAGCTAAAGGAGCCTTTCTGTTATCACAGGGCTCTTCCATGGAAAGAGCAGGGAACTAGGTCTGCAGCGAAGCCCAGAGGCCAAGTCCAGGGGTGACCACTCCCACCTCGATTCTTCTGTACCTAGGACTGCACATGATGTTGTACTAGAAAGGGTGCTGTAAAGGCAAGGCTTTGCTGCCAGACCGACTCTCGATTTCCTGGCTCAGGAGATCTACTGCCGCCTCCCACCAAAGAGCTGAGTCTACAGGTGTGCACTACCACACCTGGATCAAAGGGGAGTTCAAACAAAACCAAACCACTTTTCTTCTGGGGAGGGGGGGGGAATAGACTTTGAGTAAGAATATTAGAGTTAAGCATAAAACAGAATTAGCTTGGGTTAGATGGGTTAGTTATCCCATCTCAACTCCTTGGGACCAAAACATGTTTTGGTTTATGTATTTATAATATTGATTGGGAAAATAAGGAGGAAGTACCATTCTAACATTAATTATCCTCTGTTTTACAAGTCCAGCCACTAACTTTTGAAAGGCAGGAATACAGTTAGTTGTATATGTTTTCCCTTGGTGGACATGTGACATAACAATGGTATTTTCTTTTGAAGTCTAAAGAAAAAACATTTCACATGCACCTAATATATGTATATTAGTCCAAAGATAATTTCATGCAATACTTTTAGTGCACCCACATCTTCACTGAGCCACAACAGACCAGCTATGGACTTTTCTACATCAACGTAGTGTGACTGGCCTTCAAAATGTTTACAATTATGAGGAATTTCATATCTCATATTTTCAGGTTACTACCAACATATGGACACAGCATGATTCTCAACAAAAGCTATGACCCCAGAGGGGAATAGGAGTCAACTGGGCAACAAGGCTGGGAGCCGAGGGGAGAGCTGCGTGGCCAGCATTTCTGAGAAGGAACCAGGGCATAGCTGACAAACAAGAGTGGCTACAGTTGTCTGAGGCAAATCCAGGAAAAGTGACTAGATATCCACAGACCTGGGAGTCTGGATTATCCTAAGGCTGCTCAGAAGGCACTGGAATATCTCTATGTAGAAGTCTGAGATAGTTTTTTAAACACCACTTTTTACAAATGTCTGGTCCTGAGAGATGATGTTGGTTAGACCACAGTGACAGCCACAGAAGCAATAAATCACAGAGGACAGAGGGCCAAACATCAAAGTGCCTTGTAAGACTGCTCCTGAAAACACCAGGCTACAATGGTTTCAGAAACCCTGGCATTATATGGAAAGGCAAGAGGGCAGAGTGGAAAGCATTTATCTTTGGGTTGAAATCCTCTGGTTTTATAGATCTGCATTTTACTAAGTTTTCTGAGCTTCTATTTCCTCATCTACAAAGTAGAGAAACTCTGTCTGTTTCAGAGTTGTGATTACTGCATCAAACACACCCTATGTATGTGAATCCTGGGTACAGGGCCAGACACACAGAACTGAAAATCAAATCTCCCATCACCACTGCCTCACAGGGTGGCTGTTTTAGTCAGCTTCTCCTGTGTACTTCCATGTTCTAGGAAATAAAGTGATGTAGGCTACAGTCATAGCTACACACAGGGGCCAACAGTAACTGCCTGAGTTCTAAGTGAATTACAGCCTGTGTCTAACTCTTTATGGAATATGCAGACATGGTGGTTAATCTTCATTGTTAACTTCATGAGACTTGGAATCCCCCAGGAGTCACAGATCTGTGAGGGTATTTCCAAGAGGAGAGTCACCTGCTTCCTGACTGTGGCCCGTGTGATCGGGAGGCCTCATGCTTTGCTACCTTGCCTTTCCTGCCTCGCTGGAAACTGTGAGCCAAAGTAAGTCTTCTGTTCTTCCTGTTGCCTTTGCAGGCACTTTGTCACAGCAGTGGGAACGGTAACATAGCAGGTCATGCTTCAAAAAACTCTTCGAATCATCTCAACATTAAAAAATAAAATAAAATGCTGTTATTTAAAAAATGACATTCCTACCTCTTCAAGGGAAGACTCCAAATTCATGCCAAAAGCAACTCCCATTAGTCCAAAGAGGGAAAGAGAGAAGGTTCCCATGGTTAGCTGTAGATTTAACCTCATCATCACATTGCGATGGCTGGAGAGAAAACAACCAACTCAGACCAGGAAACACACAAATGAGCAAAACATAGAGAAGGCCTACGGGTCACTCCTCACCTTCAAAAGCAACCCGAGATGATTAATATTGTAACTTGACAAGATGTGGAATCACCATAGAAACAAACCTCCTCACTGAGGTGGAAAGACCCACCCTCACCATTGGTGGCACCATTCCCTGGCTGGGGACTTGGACAGGTTCCTGACAGGACACATGAACAGATACGTCAAGTTTTTGCCCTCGTTGTCAGACTGTGAGTCCAAATAAACCATGCATTCCTTCAGTGGCTTTTGCCAGGCATTAGGAAACTAAAAATAAGGCCACTTATGAAGTAGTCACAAATGTGATGGTGTGACTTCTTCCAAAAAACCATTCCTTTAAAAAGTGCTTTCCAGTCCTAACCCCAGTCCTCACCACCTTCTGTAGGGCATCCTCACCTGTCTAGATTGATGAAGATGATGCTCTGTGAGTCATCAATCAGGACCCGAAGCTCCCGAGCCTCATTGGAAAGGTCGTCAGCTAACCGGTAGTAGTTTTCAAGCAGCAGCTCCATCTCCTCTGCATGGTCAATCCCAGCACTGCTCTTTTCACTTCAAGTCACAGGGTTAACAGTCAGCAAACCTGAGCATGTCCAGCACATACTGACCCCCCAACTTCAGCAGCCAGTGAGAAAGCCAGCTTACTGGATCTGCTGTGATTGCATCCAATTTGTTAGAGGCTATGCCAACAGATCCTAAGCATGATGCACTCAGCCTACACAGATGACTTAGCATCACTGTGCTCCATGGCCCCAATCCAAAAGAGGCATGTAATCACATGCCATTAGTGACTAGAAAAGACAAATGTGACTACTGATGAGAAAGTACAAATCCTAGGCCATTATGAAGCACAAGAAAACTCAGACTAAATTGAAAAGAGCATTTCCTGGGGCTGGAGAGATGTCTCAGTGGTTAAGGGTACTAGCTGCTCTTCCAGATGACTGAGTTTCATTTCCAGCACCCACATGGTGGCTCAACACCATCCAGAACTCCAGTTCTGGGAGATCTAATGCCCTCTTCTGGCCTCTGTGGGCACCAAACATGTAAGTGGTACACAGACATACATGCAGGCCAAACATCTATACACATTAAAAAGAGCATTTCCCTTAGAATACAATCAAATACAGCAGCAGCCAATTTCCCCTCTCCCTGGATGAGTGAGCAGAGGACTAACTGCTGACATCTGCTTCCCTGAGCACATCCTATGTGCTCTGAAGCTGTGATGCACTACACCAGGCATCGCCTTGGCTGCATGGTAGATTTAGTAAATGTGAGTTACACTTGCTATCTCTACTTTGGCATGTTTGTACAAATTAAGTGTCGGGCAGACACAGTTGTGTGTTTTGTCTTGGGGGAATTAAAAAAAGGAACTTTTTTATTATTGTGTTTATGGTGTGTGTGTGTGTGTGTGTGTCTGTGTGCACCATGGCGCACGTGTGGAGGTCAGAGGACAACTGTGGCGTTGGCACTTTCCTTTCACTTTCCATGCACTCCAGGGCTCACAAAGCACTCACACTGGCTTGCACACAGCACTTTCACCTGTTGAGTCATCTCACCGGCCCCTTTCCTAGCTTTTCAATGCTTTTCAGCTAATGAAGAGCATGAGTACTTAGAACCACACTACTGTCTACCGGAGCAGATTCAAGTCTCCAGTGACTTTTAAATGCATTTAGTATTATAGAACAGACAGTGAGTTTCATACATGTTTCTTGAACCTGCTTTATAATATGTAGCAGTGACTATGCTCTATTAGAGCTGTTTCTAAAAAGTTCTAAAATGAGTTCTAGGTTTAGAAGTCAGAAGAAGTGTGTAAGCAGTGTGTCTATAATAGACAAGGCTTACAGAATCCAATCCACACTGTCTGGCTCATCCCCTTCTCCTCTACCATGCAACTATTGCCCTTGCTCCCTAGGGAACCTATTTCATCTCACATGCGTTGCTTAGTGACCCATCCCTTGAGGATAATTGTGATGTTTATGTTCTTGTAGCACGAATCTTAAAAGTTCTTATTAATAAAATCAAACCTAAAGCCAGGTATTGGGGTGAACGCCGGAAGATCAGAGAAGCAGAACAAGCTACAGCTACCTCACCTCGACAGTTCCTCAGCTGATCCTGTTTCCTCAGAATGGAAACCTCTCAGTCCTCATCCAGAATGGGTCTCAGCTGAACTGTGCTGCTCAAAACTTAACTGCTTCTCAAAAGCCTAAAAGCTTAACCAGCCATATGCTGCTAGTTTCTGGTCCTCACGCCTTATATACCTTTCTGCTTTCTGCCATCACCCCCTGGGATTAAAGGCGTGAGTCACCATGTCTGGCTGTTTCCAGTGTGGTCTTGAACTCACAGAGATCCAGACGGATTTCTGTCTCTGGAATGCTAGGGTTAAAGGCGTGTGCTACCACTGCCTATCCTCTATATTTAATATTGTGGCTGTTCTCTTCTCTGACCCCAGATAATAAGTTTATTAGCGTGCACAATATTTTGGGGAACACAATACCACCACATGTTCTCCTCAGCCCAGCAGCTGCAATGCAGTGTGCACTCCCTTCAGCCTCACTGAGCTGGGCTGTGTGAAAGACAAAGTGACCAAGGGTGAAAAAGGCCTGTTCACTATTTTAGACAAACACAGCCTCACCCGAAGGAAGAAACACCACAAAGCAATACTTACAAGACCTGGGGGTCACTCCACTTGGTTAGACAGAGTTCTTCCAGCATCTCCTCGTCATCCAAAAGCTCCAAAATCGACTCTTTGAAAATTTTAATGTCTGTTTCTAACTCAGAGAGACTGTAAGAATAGTTACATAGCAAAGGTCAGCAGTGTAAATGTGCAACATTTCATTGTAAGAATAATGTGTTTAAGGCATCTTACAAGCGGATCCACCTAGCACTCAGCGTCTACTGGTAAGAAACATTTCAACAATTAACGCAAATTAACCACTTCAAACCCAAACCAATTGGTAAGATTAGCCAGTGACACAGTTCTCCATATAATGATTTTGTGGCTTTAAAGGTTATGTCATTCTAGAAATGTAAAGGTTAAAGTAAGATGCTTGAGTATGCATCCTCAGCTAAGAACTTCTCTGCGATGAATTAGAGCAGAAGGTGGTTGAAGAGACACACTGGGAAGGTTCACAGTAAGTAGTTACAGGCCGGAAAGTCAAAGGAATCCACAATACACAGGTCAGGAGGAGTTACAGCAAGGTTCGTATCTTGCTTGTCAGATACATGCGGGGAGGGGATAACGACAGGCCATTTTGTTTCTTCTGTGGAGTTCTGAATGTTGACTCAAGGGTCTTGTTCATGACAGGCAAGGGCTCTTTCAGATTACCTACACCCCACCTCCCCCTGACCCTCTTTGAGAGAGGGTATCACTCTGTAGCCTAGGCTGGCCTCCAACTTGAGGCAATCCTCCTGCCTTAGACTGCTGAGTGCTGGGATTACATGCGAGGTACCATACCTAGCTTTGAGTATGGCATGGACTGCACAGCAACCATTGCTGCTTGACAGAGTCCCAGCATTTCGACACTGCAGACCACGCTTCTCCAGCACCTTTTTACTTTCATTTTTAATGATTCACTATCAATGCCTGTCCCTTTGGGAAATTTTGTGTGCGCTTTGGTAAAGGATAAAATGTGAACAATGGTAGCCTCTCTAAACAAAACAATTCTTTGGGAAAAAAATCCCCGACACTATGGAAACAGGAATTCCACTGTGCCCTCCTAATTACACTAAGAACAGGAAAGTTAGAGATGGACTAGACACACCTGATCCCAAGGATGAAAGGCCTTAGATTCAGATCCAGAGCCTGAGGCCACTAAAGGCAAGAGTTCAGTTAATAAGCACAGAGCAATCAGAATGGTACTGTATAACAGGAAAAGAGTCAGACATCAGGACCTTCCCTTTCGGGAGTGTTATGAGAGGGACAGGTTCATACAGTAAGACTAAGAAATAGTATCATGTCTGCTCCCCCAAACAAGTCCTTTTCCCAAGGTCAAGCATTTGGACCAGGGTCTCCATACCCTCCTGGGCTTGAGGAAAGCTCCTGCTTGATAAAGCAGTCATTCTTATCTCTAACAAGAGGAATGTGACTGGTGCCTATTGTCAAGGTCAATGCTGGATTCCTCAATCCCTGATCTCAAGCCACACCCCAGCTCACATGCCCCTGTCTATTTAATTCTATGTGCAACTTAAAGTATAAAGGGTATAGTCATTTTTCAATTAAGCAATGCTGGCAGCCATCCTGATTCATCCTCAGATGGTGTCTGTGCACCCCCGCCCCCCATCCTCTTTTGGACCTGAACCACCAAAGCAGGTCTCTGGTGTTGAGTATTCTTTCAAAAAATTAGTTATTTATATTTATGTGTGTCTATGCCATATGTATGCATGCGCCTGTTGAAGACAGAACGTTGCTTCCTGGAGCTGGAGTCACAGGTGGTTAGGGACCACCAAATCTGGGTGCTGTGAATGGAACTCAGGTCCTCAGAAAGAGCATCGTATCAACCACTGAACCATCTCTCCAGCCTGGAGTTTATTTATAACTGATAAAGTACTTCAACATTAGACAAACAACAAACTCTTTTAAAAATTTAACTGGAGATGGGGGCTTAAGGGACAGATGGCTGAGCAGTTCAGATCACTGGCTGCTCTTGCAGAGGACCTGAGTTTGGCTCCCAGAACCCACATGATGGTTCATTATCATTTGTAACTTCAACTCCAGGGGATCCTATGTCTTCGGCTCTCCTCAGACACTAGGCACACACACACAGTACACATACATATATGCAGACAAAACTCATAAAGATAAAATAAATAAATCTTCAAAAAAACAAAAAACAAAAAAAACAAACAAAAAAACTGGGGCCAGTTAAGAACTTTCAAGAAAGTCAAGGCGCCCGTTGCCTGATGACCTATGTTTAATCTGTGGGATTCACACAGTGGAAGTAGAGAACTGATTCTACCAAGTTGTCCTGATCCCCGCACATGCACATAACCCCCTCCACCCCCACATAGAATAATAAAACTAAGAACATTTATTGGCTTTCTGAGCTGGTGAGATGGCTCGGCAGGTGGAGGCACTCACCACCAAACCTAACCCCCTGAATTACTTCATGTCATAATTTAAATAAATATACTCTTGAGATTTGCACTCCCCAACTTTTCTTGAAAATTTAGCAATTAAGGGCTGTGTCTGTGGCTGTGGCTCAGTGGTAGAGTGCTTATGGCATGTATGAGGCTGTGGGTTCAGTCCCCAGCACAACAGAAAAAATGTTCAGAGTTAAAACTTGATGTGGGGGAGGGGTGTGACTGTTAGAGATGGCTTAGTGGTTAAGGGCACACACTGCTGTCCCAGAGAACCCATGTGATTCTCAGCACTTAAAAGCTGTGTGTGTGTGTGTGTGTGTGTGTGTGTGTGTGTGCTGGGGTAGGAGGTGCCCTTAACCACTCATCTCTCTAACAATCACACTCCTTCCCCACATCAATTTTTAACTGTCAAGATTTTGAACATTTTTCTGTGGTGCTGGGAACTGAACCCAGGGCCTCATATACATCAGAAAAGCACTTTACCACTAAGACACAGTCACAGCCCTTAACTGTTAAATTTTCAAGAAAAGTTGGGGAATATAAATCTCAGAGTATATTTATTTAAATTATGACACAAATTAATTAAAACAGAAAATTTAAATTCTTAGATGAATTACGACTTTAGAAAATGAACATAGACCTTAGAGTGAGGGATAAATTTGAATTTAGATCAATGAGTTTGCTATCAAAATGAAAATAGCCTTAACTACTGAACGGGGATGACAGATGGGCCTTAGTGTTTTATGCTGTATCTTCTGATCAGTATTAGACTGTGTGTTCCTTTAGTTCAATCTCCCACTGCTGTGGGATGGTCTGTATGTCAAATTGCTCTGATTGGTCAATAAATAAAACACTGATTGGTCAGTGGCCAGGCAGGAAGTATAGGCGGGACTAACAGAGAGGAGAACTGAGAGAACAGGAAGGCGGAGGGAGACACTGCCAGCTGCCGCCATGACAAGCAGCATGTGAAGATGCCGGTAAGCCACGAGCCACGTGGCAAGGTATAGATTTATAGAAATGGATTAATTTAAGATGTAAGAACTAGCCGGGCGGTGGTGGCGTACGCCTTTAATCCCAGCACTCGGGAGGCAGAGCCAGGCGGATCTCTGTGAGTTCGAGGCCAGCCTGGTCTCCAAAGCGAGTTCCAGGAAAGGCGCAAAGCTACACAGAGAAACCCTGTCTTGAAAAAACAAAAAAAACAAAAAAAAAAAAAAAAAAAGATGTAAGAACTAGATAGCTAGAAGCCTGAGCCATTAGGCCAAACAGTTTAAACAATACAAGTCTCTGTGTTTACTTGGTTGGGTCTGAGCAGCTGTGGGACTGGCGGGTGACAGAGATTTGTCCTGACTGTGGGCCAGGCAGGAAAACTCTAGCTACATCCCACCTATACTACTTTAAAAAAAAGTAAGTACATTATTTTCATTATGAAAACCAAATTCCAGCACTGAGGAAGCTGAAGCAGGAGACTACAGCAAGTCTGAGTTCTACCGAGTTCAAGGTCAGACTGGGAAACGTAAGAAAACATGTCTCATCCTCCCTGGAATCCTCAAAGAAAAAAAAAGAAAAATATGGTGACGACAACACCATGAGTACATCATGGAAAGCCATTACCATTAATAAAGAAGAATCACACTTAGGTTCGTATGCGCATTTATGTTAACCATCTCTCTGTAGGCATCAGCCAGAGAGAACTGAAGGTGTCTGTCTCTAACTCCCAGCCTGACAAGCCACCCATATTTACCTTTTGCCATTCTGGAGTAGGACATGCAGTTTGCTTCTGTCAACAGAAGAGTGCTTGGGGTCCACTAATGCATCCAGGGTCTCAAGGATCAGTGGCTGCAGGATGCTAAGCTGCCCCTGGAGGGTGTTGATCTAGATAACAACATGGCCTTTCATAAGAATTAAAACAACCTTTTTAGAACTTAGGATCAGTGAAGCCTCTGATTAAACACAGACATTTGTGCTAGCCAAAAATACTGACAGCATCTCAGAACAGCCATTTCTAGATGTCCCAAAAGCTGTATCTCCTGGGTTAGAGGAGCACCATGTAACGCTGTCACCAGGCTCTGGATTAACTCTCAGACAGTCTTCCTCTACAGACAGCTGCTATGGTAGGACTAGGGAATGATTTGTTAATGACATCCTGGGGACTGGAGAGATGGCTCAGTGGTTAAGAACACTTCCTGCTCTTGCAGAGGATCAGAATTTGGTTCCCAATAACCACATCAGGCAGCTCACAACTGTAACTCCAGCTCTAGGAGATCCAACACCCTCTGGACTCTGCTGGCACCTACATACATGTGCATACACATATACAATAAATATAAAATAAATCTTTAGGAAAAATCCTGAAACTCCCATGTCAAAACACCCATTTCACATTTGGGAATAGCTATGTTTTCTGTAAACAGAACACTGTTCAAAATTGTTCTGGACAATGACTTTTAATAACTGAAACTTGGGATGGGGCTGTAGTTCACGTGGTAGAGAGCTTGCCTAGCATGCATGAAGTCCCAGGTCTGATCCACAGCACTGAATAACTGGATATATTGTCATATGCTTGCAATTCCAGCCCTTTGGGAGGTGGCAGAAAACTGAAGCTTGACTTGGACTTTAAAAAAAGATACATTGAATCACTGTAAAGTCCAGAGTATGCTTTTCTTAAGCTAATAGGCATGGCTGATATTCAACAGGAATAAACTGAGAAGAGGATAGCACTCAAGACTGAAAAACCTCCACACCAGCTGGCAAACAACACAAGACTAACAGATGAAGCAGCAAAAGTGAGACTATAAATGCTACTACACGCGGGTCTATCTCAGGAGCACAACTCATCTTCTAACTTGGAAGCTGCAGCCCAGAACCCAGGGGCCTGCCGTAGATTCTTGTATTTTGCACAACAGGATCTACTTCCAGGTTCAGAAGATCGGAAGTGGGATATCAAGGCAGACCTAATGTCTCACTGTCCTAGAGACACCAACTCTCCGGTCTGTGAGGGCTGGACTTCATGGGGCTGGGAGGCTAGGTGGGTTGAGGGGCTCTCCTTTATTTGAAAGTGGATCCCATGAGGAGATGGTTGGCTTGATACTGTAGTGCTCTTTCCGAAAGGAATCTTCCAGGGACCGCATGTCACAGGCAAGAATTACTAAGTGACTGCATCGTTCCCGTATGATGAACTCCTGAGTCAGCCCAGCCTGTCACACACTACTGTTTGTACTGTGCTGCTGCTCCTGTAACCCCGGCAGAGAGGGAAACCTGTTCCCTCACTGAAGCGAAGCAGAGAACAGAGTAAGGTACCAGGTCACTCAGTCTCTCCTGTCCTTTTAAATTTCCTCTCCATCTCCCACTCTAGCTGATATGCTCCCAGCACTGACTCCTGATGGCAGCTAGCTCCTGAACAGTACAATCCAGACTAATTAGGAGCAGGAAAAATAAAAGATTAGAAGGGGCTAAGGAGGCAGTGGCCACCTTGATGGGGTTTGTACAACTCCCAGGGATCCAGTACCTGCTGCTTTGTGGGGCTGGGGTCACTAGAAGAACTGTGACTCCTGTCAGTCTAGGTCCCAAGCAGGAGGTGTCACCTCCTGGAGCTGCTTCAAACAGAGGTCTGATGAATGGTGCGTTCATGTGTGAGCACGTGCATTGTACAGTTTAATTTGAAGAAGGAAGTGAGGTGCTGAGTTCACTTACACTCCAACTTAAGGTCTCCTGAATTCTCATCCCGTAAGTGAAAGTGCACAGACAGATGTGACATGCACATGTACCAGTACTAGAGAGGATGGAGCAGGTGGACCACCTTAGTTCAAGGCCAGCCTGGTATACACAGGGGGATCCCAAGTCAACAAACAAACAAAAATAAACGACAAAAACAAAAAAACATAAAAGTGTACAAAGGGAGCCAATTTGAATGTGCTTTGTCAGTTTCCTCTTGAGAATCTTTAGGTCTACTTGGTTGGGTCCTAAGTTGGAGAATGAAGCTCTCTCTCCCTGGAGGAGCCTTACAAAGGACTGCTGTGCCTGGGAAAGCAGCTTTGAAATAGCCAGTACTAACTTGTCTTTACACTCACTCCACACAACACATCAGATTGGCTTACCCAATACTGCAGGAGTGCTTCAATAGCTCTGAACTCAAACGGCAACGGGTAAGTGACGAGCTGACCGTCTCCAGCCAGCTGTGATGGCAGTTCCCGGAAGAGCCACTGCTCCAGGTTTAAATTCCGATAGTCTAGTATCAGAAGACACTCTGGAGTTATCACAGCCTTCAAATACTGGAAAAGCAACAGAAAAGAATGGATGTACACACACACACACACACACACACATTCATCGAGATGTAAGTTATCAAGCTGGAGGAAAAAGTAAATTCACAAAACTGAGTTCATTTTAATAATTTTAGACTAAAACTAAACCAAATCAGTGCTCATTTGGTTTTCTAAAAACAAATAATAAAATTAAGGGATATTTTATAAAGGAAGAAAATTCAAATATATGTAAGTCTTGATAATTAAAAGTTGCTCTCAAAACAACTGAAATTACACAAATTAGATAGTTATTATGACTCCAGCCCGGTGTGGCACAGATGTGTACCTACAATCCCAGCACCTGGGAGGTGAAGGAGAGCAGATGTTCAAGGACATGCTATACAGAAGTTCATGGCCAGCCTGGTGCATCTGAAACCCTGTCTCAAAATATTCAAACCCACAATGAGACATATGCCAAGACATCACAAGAAAACGGGAGTAAGTGAAAAATCAGGTTCACTGAAACAGTCGTGTGGGAAGCTGGCAAGGGCCAGGGCCGGTCTGCCAGCACCTGGGAGCTGCGGTCTCAAGACTGCTCTCTGAAGATAACACAACAAACTGGCAGATCTCCTCACTAAGTCTGTCAACAATGTCACTTTCCCTCTCCTTCTAGATTGTATGTGGATACCAGTCAAACCCAGGAGGCCTGCTTGCTCTTACTCTGGACATCCTCACTCATTCTCTGAACCCTCTCACCCAGCCCCTACATACTGCCAATAGTCATGGCTGACTGGCCTGCTCTCCTGGGCCCCAACTCAAGAGGCACGCATGACTAACTTTCTCTAAATTAGATTTTATTCATTTATTTTATGTGAGTTTTGCCTGCATGTACATATGTATACAACCTGTGTGCTTGGTGCCTGTGGAGGTCAGAAGAGGGCATCAGATCGCCTGGAATTTGAATTTTGGGTGTCTGTTAACCACTCTGTGGGTGTTGGGAATCACACCCAGGTCCTCTGCAAGAGTAACAAGTACAGTGCTCTAACCATTGTCCCATCCCTGCAGCCGACTGCTGGAGAGGTTATAGAGTTATGTATTTGTCCATCTATCTGTGCAGTGTAGTCTATCCGTCATCTAGGTCCCACAGTTTAACATTCTGTTTAATTTACTTCATCTTATACACATTTATCTATACTAAAAGATACATACTGTTTAGAAGCAGTAGCTACTGATAACAAGAACAAAGATATTTTCTGGAGAAAAAAAATTTGAGAGCAGATTGTGTTTGTTGTGATTATTTTGATTAAATCTAGATTATGGGACAAAAATCTAATCAAAGACAAATTTAAAAAGCAAGCACATGCATATTTCAGGGCCCAACACCTCTGATGGGTTTTGCATTTATTTCTGGACCATAAGCTTTCACAGGTCCAAACAACCAAGGTCCATGTTAACTGAATCACTACAGAAATTCAATACATTCAGTGTCTTCTGAGTAGGTAAGTAAAGTACAAAAATTTTAGAAAGTGTTAGATATAAATTTAAACTAAGGTTTCAAAATTTAACAGACATTCCTGGTGTACAAGGAGAACCAGATGAAGGTAGCCAAGGTTATGTACTATAATTGTATTTAACAGGATACAAATGAAAAACATCTATTTCAGCTGGTGTGGTGGCTTGTGCCTATAATCCCAGCATTGGGGAGGCAGAGGCAATGACCAGGAGGTCAACTTCATCCTCAGCTACATAGCAAGTTTAAGGTAGCTTTGGCCACATAAGGCCCTTTATCTTTATAAATAGATTCTTTTTTTGTGTAATCCCAGAAACTACAGACTAAATTCAAAGGCCAATAAAGACCACACAAAAGAGAGCAGCACCATGCCTGCTGAACATATAATCCATGCAGAGCAAGTTCTACTCTTACAATGCATTCAGTAACAAAAAAAAATCCCACTTCCTTCCAACATTTTTCTTTCCTGTCTCTCTCCTCCCTCCCTCTCTATCTCTTTCTCACAGGCCCTGGCTGTCCTAGAACTTGCTATGTAGACCAGGCTGGCCTTGAACTCACAGAGATCTGCTCACCTCTGCCTCTGAGTGCTGGGATTAAAGGCACAGTGGCTAGGACTCCCTGGTGAACACAGCAGCGCAGCTCTTACCTCCATCCTCATGATAATCCTGTTGTTCCTGGTAGTGATGCTCATCACGTGCTGAAACCTCAAGTCTCTGGCCTGGAGTGCTAACTCATGGTATAATTCAGTTTTCTTCCTCTCTAAGAGAAACAGAGCAGGCGACACTAATAACCCAAAGAACATGGGCTCCTAGTGTCCCTCCCAGGCCCATCTAAGCAGTTTTCTACTATTATCACAAAGGATTACGTGAGTCTTTAATATCTATTCTTACCTTAAAAGGAGATTCATGCTAACTCAAATTTTCCCTTCTCTTCTACATTTTTCTAGAACATTTCACAGCAGCCCATTGGGGATCAACATAAAAACCCCAATCAAGCATGATAAGAACCTACAGCAACAATTTTTTACCTTTGGACATAGTTTGCCTCTCTGACAGGATGTCATGCATCCCAGCCTGGCCTTGAGCTCCTTACAAAGCCAAGGAATACCTCAAACTTATGATTACAGACATGCAGAACCGAATCCAGTTGTTGCTGGGACTAAATCTAGGTATTCTAGCATTCTAGGTAAGCTCTCTATCAACTGAGCTATATCTCCAGCCCACATGAACACTTAACATGAATTTTATTAACTGGGTTTTTTTAGGTTCATTTATTTTATGTATATGAGTGTTCTGCCTACATACATAGATGTGCATCCCATGTCTGATGTCTGTGGAGGTCAGACTGCTGCACTAGATCCCCTGGAACTAGAGTTACTAATGGTTGTGAGCCACTGCGTGGGTGCTAAGAATTGAATCTGGGTTCTCTCCAAGAACAACAAGTGCTCTGAGTTGCTGAGCTATTTCTCCAGTCCCTACATTTTCTATTTTTACCACTATGGCATTATATTCAGCGTTGTGAATCTGTGAATGAATGAATTTGGTAATTTATTACTGGACAAATAAAAACCTAGAAAAGTTGATATTCACGGCAGATTCTCCTATCTGCTAAGAATATAGCAGATGAGAGAAACTTGTGATAGGCTGGGGACAGCAGCATCTGTATTTGTGTCAAAGCACACCTCCCACAGGACTGCAAGAACAAAGCTTAGGAAGGAGACCCTGGCACAAACACAAGGATCTAAGCAAGGATGGGACAGGACCACGGGGCTGCTGGGGAAGGTGACACTGGAGCCGCAGGGAAAGCAATACCTAGCTCCACTTTTAGGAGCAGCTGTCCAGAGGCGGGCTGTCACGTGACTGCCACCGAGTGCCTTACACCTCCATCTTTCTCACTGCAATGGCAGTGGGGGGGGGGGGCACACAGGGACAACACACCCTAATCTACTTTAAACCTGCTTCGCAATGAACAGAAATTGGAGGGCTGTATAAGAGAGAAACAGCATCTCCACATTCAGCTCTACTCCAAACACCCTGGGAGTCCAAGGGATTCCTGCCAAAAGGAAGTAGTGCAGAGAACTGCAGGCGGGGACTGCCAGCCCCATGTTAAGGAGGGACCTCCTTCAACACAGTGGCAAATACAAAGAACTCTGCACGCCAACACTACAATCTCCAATTGTCCACCAAATTCAGGACTCCAGTGATAAAGATACTCACCGAAAGAAGTAACGTTTCCTTCTTTGTCAAACTTTGTCTAAAGATAGATCATAAAAACAAACAATTTCAAATCAGTATATTTATGTTAAAAATTATGGAATGTAGTTATAAATCATATCTGACCTTAAGTTAAATACAGCTGCAGAAGGCAGAAAAAAAAGTCCTCTCCTTTGCTAATGTAACTGTCAGCTTTGGACCTTACATCCTCCTCTGCAAATTCATCAGTCAGCAGGCTAGGGAAACCTCAGATGGTTGCAAGGACTTTCTGGCTGGGCAAGGACTTGACAGCAATCCCTGGGTTGGGACGTCACTCGGTGGAAACATGATGCCTTCCTTGCCTTTGTTGGCTTTTATCCTTCTCAGCAGACTGGGACCAAGGAGTGGCTGTCTCACAAATCTAAATGTCTTCTCAAAGGTAAGACGTCTCTGGCAGGCCCTGCAGAATGAGTAGAAACGTACAGAAAAGGTGCCCGCAGCAGTCCCAGCACACGAGGTCACATTATTTCTGCTCAGCAGAGGGACACTTTTCTGTACGCTTGTACCAGTCATGGTTGAAGGTGTCACATGTGAAGGGCTGGATTGTTCCCCCTAAGAAAGTAAACACAATCCATGCACCGGTCTTGGTGAAACACACTCTGGGTTGCTGCTTTGGAAACAATGTAGGCTATGTTAGCAGAACCACAACAAACCCCACAATACACACTTCAGTCCGCTTCTCCTGAGCAAAGGTCTGATCAACAGGAGGGCAGAAGCATCAGGAATGTCAAGGTCAATTTTTAATAAAAGCTTTGCATCGTATCATATAGACTAGCTTGCCTTAGATTTATTTCTTAAACACATATACTCACTGCTCAAAATAAGGAAATTTGTAAAACTACGTCAATCACACGATTTCCCAAATTTTAGAGAAAACTATGCCAATAATAACTTACAGGGTGTCTTTAGTGTTCCTGTAAAACATACCTCCTCTACAACACATATTACGCATTTTTATGTCTCAAATTCATGTACCATTTTTCTTTAATGGTATCCTTTTCTGAAAGACATCCATAAAACTGACATTTAAAATGTTTACTTTGTAACCAGCTTACTTTCTCAACTCATTCTTTTCAACATAATCACTTGATTGTTCAGTGTTCCTGGGAGAAACTTACTTAGCCTATAAAGAATTTTCTTTCAGTCATCATAGACTTTATTTTCATTTGGGGATGGGGGGGGGGGGAGACTCACTGTGTGGTCCTGGCAGGCCTCAAACTCAAATTATTTCTTTTGCGTATGTCTCCTGACCAGCTGGGGTTATACAGACTGGGCTTGATTCTATTGTGGAACCGATCAACTTCACAAAACTGACTAAGAGTAATTACTTTCCAAGTAATTTTGCAGAAATGGGCATGGTGCCTCAGGTCTACTTCGGATGCTGACGCAGGAAGACTGTCATTAGCATGAGGCTAGCCTAGGCTAACCAATGAATTTTAGCTCAGCCTGGTCAATAGAGTGAGACTGTCTCAAAAAAGCAAAGCAAAACAAAACAAAACATAACAAACCCCCAAAACAAAAAAGAAACAAGTAATTCTGAGATGCCTCTATTTTTTTTTTTTTTTGTTTTTTCAAGACAGGGTTTCTCTGTGTA
>CABHPP010101690.1:0-22990 GCA_902168425.1 Peromyscus attwateri | reverse complement strand
AGCACCTCTACTGAGCAATTTACTAACCAAGTCCTGCTAGCACCCACTCCATGAGAAGCTGACTGGTACATGCCATATTGATGAGGGATAATGTCATATTCAAGCACTAAGCACCTGTGATATAACATGGAGCATAAGTGCTCTAATCAAGCATTGTGTTGACTTTTATACCGCCACAGACAGTGCAATAGAACCTTCAAAGATCCATTTCCTAGCAGTGCATTAATGCTAAAGCCTGATCTCTTTAAAACGAATGGTTTCCATTTCTTCAATGTCATCATACGTTTAATGGCTCATTATCAGGAGAGCATAGTCATGGGTAAAGGGAAGCTATCTTTAGTCTACCTAATAGAGAATGAAGTGAGTGTTCTCTTAAGATGTGAGACAATGTTTCTCTTAGCATCTTTGCTCTTTACAGTGGTTAACCCTCAAGAAGAAACTACTGGTCCTCCCCAAATGATCAAACTATAAATACACTAAAGCACATCTATAAGTGGCTGAAATTTTAGAGTTATCAGACAAGAATCTCTCTTCTTTAAGAAAATAGATGATAAGGTGAAATTACAACCTAGAATGTGTAAGTACAAGAGAAAACAAGAAAATTATAAGTGCGAACAAACATGACTGTATCAGGAATGCAGTGAGTTTAACCTGCAAAATAGCCAAAGAGAAAAAAAACAAGTGAAACAGTATACATATTAATTTTAAAAATTCCCTAAACTGGGACTGGAGAGATGACTCAGCAGATAAGAGTGCTTGTTGTTTTTGCAGAGGACCCAGGTTCGATTCCTAGCATCCACACAGCAGCTCACAACCATCTGTAACTCCAATTCCAAGGGATCTGACACCCTCTTCTGACCTCCATAGGCTGCAGGCATGCACATTGCACACAAGAATATATACACTCACATATACACATACAAAACACAAAATAAAGTAAATGTTTTTAAATTCAATTGCTAAACTGAAATATGGAAAGAAAAATAAAGAAAATTCAGAATAGAATGTGTCATATAGGTTAGAGTACACACATAGATTACATGTGTATGCATATATCTGTATACATATGTGTCATTTGAACCTTGGAAAATAAGAAAGAGAAGACAGAATGGAACAAATATAAAAGTAAAATATTTATCTAGATTTTTCAAGATAAAAAGAGAAGAGAGTTGAATTGCTAAAATTGAGAATTAAAGTTTTCTTACAAACCATTGGGAAAGGGGGAGAATTGTGTGGAAATCATATTAACAACTGTATCTTGAAAAGTTTAGATAGATGAAATAGATACATTTATAGGATAGCATAATCAGAGTGGAAGAAAAATAGAAAGTCTTAATAATTATAATAGGATATAAAGTTGGGAAAGAGATATGTTGGGGAGTTCTTGAGGAAAATTAGAAGAGTGGGGGTGGATATAACTGAGATATATTATATGCATGTATGTAATTTTCAAAAAGTAAATAAAAATATTACTTAAAGAAGGGAAAAATTTAAGGTAGGTAATATTTTTGAATTGCCAAATTCCAAATTAAAATGGAATGAATAAAACTATCCCTGTTCCACAGAGCATGAGATGAAAGGCAAACTTAATATCTTAAGCAACTTATCAGGAGATGAATAAGAATCTTCTGAAATTAATAAAATATAAGTGATAAGTTCAAGACACAAGAATATGAAAACAAGATAAATCTGAACAAAACTGTATTTACATACATTTTCCAGATTGAAACCATACAAACATTTTCTAATAATAAATAGCACAAAGAGACATTGTATTTAATGGAGCAATATTAATACTGACTAGCATTCTGTTTCTGAGCAAAAAGAATGAGAAGGATAAGCCAATACATTGAACATTCTAAAATGCTAAAAGAAAATACTGCCTAGAATTCTATACCCAGCAAAGATAGCTTTTAAGATTAATCAGATCCAGATGTTGTTGCCCATGATTGTAATCCCAGCATTTAGGAGATAAAAGTAGAAGCATTATCAATCTTGGGACATCCAATGCTACATAGCAAGACCCTGTCTCAGTAAATTAATTATTAATTAATTAATTAATTAATTAATTCATCCCAAGCAAATAAAAACTAAAGAAAACTATTTGTTTAAAAGCCTAGGAGAGAAATATTAAGTGGAATTCTTCAAGCAAAATTGAAAGATTCTAGATGATAATATATGGAGATGCATCAAGAAATGAGGAAAGTAGAAAACGCAAATACGTCTTTACCCTTTGGTTATAGTTACCAAACCACAACAGAAGCATAGCTGTGAATCATTAACTCTACCTATAGCTACAAAATTCCTTAGAAATACTAATCTAGGAGTTGGAGAAATGTCCCAACAGTTAAGAGTACTTGCTGTGCTTCTAGTGGACCAGAGTTCACATCCCAGGACCAGGACCACCAACTTTTTGAAACACTAACTCCAGAGGTCCAATGGCTCTGGCCTCAGCAAATACCTGCACTCACTTGTACATACCCACGTGCAGATACACACACAAGCACATAATTTAAAGTAAAAATATTTTTTAAAAGAAAAAGAAATGAAAATTAATATACACCAAAAACCGCATATGAAAATGCATTGGCACGTTAAGAACAGGCTGATGCTGAAAGCAATCAAAGAGGTTCCATAGATCTTCCTAACCCCTGCACCATGCTCCCTGGCCCCTTGATGAATGAAGCTGATGAATCACCCTTTAAATGGTCTTGACCTCTACTTTAAACACCTCTAGTGGAAGCAAAGGGCTGAGTAAGATCTTCAAACACAGGGTTTAGTCCTGTTGTAGGTATTAACATTTCCACCACCTAAATTGTGATCTTCCTTAAATATTTGATGTAAATCCTTTTAACCTTGTTTACACTCAATGGTAGAGGACAAGAAATGATCATTCTTCTGATTAGAATTATGGAAGAGTGCTCTCTGCCTACATTGATGGTCTTTAGAAGGCAATGGGTGTCGATGAAAATTACCAATGTTGATTTCACATAGATGTGGCTAACACTCATGCCAACGTAAGCTATTACTCACTTCCCTCAGGACCCGTGCTGTCTACAATAGACAGGGTGGTTCCTCACACCCCAGGCTTTGCATGTGAGTTCAGGCCCCTGTAATCTTCCATCACACAAACGCATTATTTAGGCCTTCTATCTGCAATTACATTGTACACACCCAAATTCATACTAGAGGGAAAGATAGGGAGAGAAAAAGAGGTCCTTGACTGACAGTACTATCTTCATAATAATCAGGTGAGCTGCACAGGCAGAACCTAGGGAGCATGCCAAAGCCATTTCTTCTGCCTTCAATAATCCCCATCCTTTTGTGGCTCTGTATAACATACATCTTTTTCAAGTTTGTTTGTTTTGGCTGCCAAAACAAGTTCACACTCCTCCAAGGGAGTAAGCAAAAGGAAAAAAGAAAATCAGCCTTTCCAACATCAGCAGAGAACCAAACACTTGGCTGCATCTGTCTGGCATTTTCTGGCAGGGGCTCCATCTCATGGTCTAAGCTGTATAGGCAAAATCAGAAACTGATACACCTGTCACACACAGAAGAGATCCCCAGTCTCAGTGTCTTCTGGTACTCTGGGCCAACCCAAGGCCTGCCTTATTGTGCTATAAGAGAAGGCCTGTCCCTTTCTGAATGGAGATGAAGGAGGAGTGAATTGGGAGGGGGTAGGGGGAATGGGAGGAGACAGGAGGAGAGGAGAGAGGGGAAACTGTGGTCTGGATGTCAAATAAATGAAAAACAAATAATAAATAAAAATGTAATATTAAAAAATGAAAACATCTGGAAGTGTTAAGTACACTCATTATCTTCATTGTACTTACAGTTTTCTGAGTATGTGCATATATTAAAACATCAAATTGAGTATGTTAAACATGTACTGCTTACTATTAACATCAATAACACTTTAAAGGTGTCTAAATAAAATGTATAGATCTAGGACTGGAGAGATGGATGAGCAGTTAAGAGCACTTGTTGCTCTTGCAGAGGATCTAGTTTTGTTTCCCGGCACCTATATGGTGGCTCACGACTAGCTGTACCTCCAGTCCCAGGGGATCTAATGCCCTCTTCTGACTTCTGAGGGCAATCAGTCACCCATGTGGTACACATAAATAAATGCAAGCAAAACATTCGTACTTGTAAAATATAAATAAATTTTTGAAAGTTTTTAAAGTATAGATCTATCTTCTTAAAACTTTCCTTACCGAGGTCCTGCAGTCATAGGGGTTTGCAACCGAAGAACACGGGGCTGGGAGGAATCTTTTCTGGTAATGTGCTTATCTTGCAAGTATGAGAATGTGAATTTGATCTCCTTCAAGCACTTTCACCTCTGGAGAGTGAGAAAACATGTAAGTTCAGAGTAGAATGGCCTCCACAACAGACTGCAACTTACCACGAAGCCGAGATGCAGCAGCCATATTCCTTGCAATGAAAATCATTGCTGCCCTCTTCAGCTTTGGTAAATTAAGAAGGATGTTAGATTATCCTAATGTCCCTAGGCACAAACTTCCAAATATTCTGAAATAAAATGCTACTTCTGAAAAAAAAATTGTTTTTTTTTTCTGGCAACCAGAAAAAAGGTTAGCTAGAACTCCTATGCACAGAAATACTCATGACTATACAAAATAAACTGTCATGAAGACAAACATTTGACCTCTTTCTTCCCAAATCTAAAAACATTTGTTGGAGCAAAGTAAAATAGAAGTTCATCCCCATAGCCAATTGACAGCTGCTGCTTCCAATGGAATATGACTTGCTCAAGGTATGAACAAAAAGGTATAGTGTCAAAATGAGATTTCACTCTCCAGTTCCTTAGGAAGCATTCCTAGGTGCTCCTGAAGAGCAATGGAAAGTTCATCCTTGGCATAGTGACATAGCATCTCCATGGTGCTAACCACTGGGTGTCTTTATTAATGAGTCTTCCCATAGGAAGTAAACCTAAATGAATATGGACTATATAGAAGGAAGAAAACCATTTGGATATACTAATAAGAGGTGCTTTACATCAGACTTCAGAGAAGCAGAAATGAGATTTAACAAAAGGAACTTATATAAGATGTCACCATACTTCTTTCCATAGCTAATAGAATGAAGAACAAGATATCAAAGTTAATATGCATGAAAAAAATAGAATAGCAGAGGTAAAGGGGCTTGAAGTCTTCTGAGCTTTGCATGTTACTTAATGCTGTATAAAGCAATCAATGTATTACATAAAATTAATTTGAAATTACAAAAAAATATATTCCAATAGCAAAGAATTGAATATAACCATCCCCATCGACTGAGGAGAAAATAATAAGTTCTACCAGCATGATGATAAAATAATCAAAATGTAGTGGAATTATGCTGAAAGTTACAGCAGAGTCAAAATCCTTATAGACCACAGGAAGTCAGTAGATAATATCTAAATGTACTAAATTAGGAGAAAGTTCTACAAATACATGGTTATCTATAATAGAGTTAAGATCATTAAGAAGGGTCATTTATTCAATATAACGGATGTCCTTATAGGATCTTCATGGGAAGGCAGAGACATAGGAGAGAATTAGAGGGTGACAATAAATGCTAAGGATGGCGAGAAAACTACCCAAAGCCGAGAAACATCATGGGAAAGACTTCTCTGCACGGATGTGTGGCTTTACCAATTCTACAATTTGGGGCTTTAGCCTCTAGAACTAAGATAATAATATGCTGGTTTTAGCTACCCAGTTTATGATATACTGGTAAGGTAGCTCCACAAGAATGAAAGGGTAAAAAGCATTAAAAAAAACAGTATAAGAGATGTTTTCAATTTTTTATTTTGTTTTTGTCTTTTGAGATAGAGATTTTTTTAAGAGAACTGTCAGTGTACCCTGTCAGTAAGAGATCTGGGATGTGATTTTCCCCAGAGGCAGAAAGACATCAAAGTGTAATCAGTGGGCTTATATGTGTTTCCTGGAATCTAGAGCCATCAAACAGATTGCTATATGATACAAGAAAAGACTTAAGGGTTTTAAAAACAAATGGGAGTAATTATCAGCCTAAGACTAGCATAGGAGGGTATGCTAAACCAACCCAAAAATCTCATTTTCATTGACAGTAAAGGCAAAGATACGGACTGTCTCTTGTGAACAAAATGTGGGACGAAAAAGGGAGCCAACCCAAAGCTACTTTGAGTCTTGCTAACATGAATTCCTGGAAAGGCAAAAAGAATTCCCGATAGAGAGCAAGATCACTCAAGAGACCATCAGGAAACCAAGGGGATGAGGAGAGTGATCCATTGGAGGAAACACATCAACTAAGACCAAAAGAAACAGGCATAGGCTTTCAATGGATTCTCAAATCATTCTAGAAATGCTCAGTAGAGAAAGAATCACTTTTAATTACTTATAGGATCCTGAGAGAATGAAATCAACATATTATACTAACAATCAAGAAGTGACTTTTCTTCCACCATTTTAATGGTGTTTAAAAAAAAATGGGATGTCGAGAGGAAGATTGGCAAAGGACCATGATGCTCATGCAAGGCCGCGTGAAGTGCCAAGACATTTGAAGCAAGAGAAGAGATAACCACAAAAGAATTATTAACTTAAAATCACTTTCAAAGAGGGATTTTTGTCTATCACTGAACTTTCTGGTAGCAGACTCACCTACTCAACACAAACAACCAGAGTAAAACCACATGTTTGAGACCCAGGAAAGTGGCTCCATGGTTACAAACTATTGCCCCACAAGCATGAGGACCTAAGTTCAAACCTCAGAACTCACATAAAAAAAAAACAGATTAGGTATTATGCATTTGTGATCCCAGCACTGCTATGGTGAGATGGAAGGCTGAAACAGGAGAATTACCTAGCCTGGAATACACAGAGCAGAAGCAGAAACAAGAGAGACCCTTGCTCAACAAGGTGGAAGGTGAGAACCAACTCTGAAAAACTGTCATTTGACTCTATCCTTGAGGCATGGCACACACAGAGAGAGAGAGAGAGAGAGAGAGAGAGAGAGAGAGAGAGAGAGAGAGAGAGAGAGAGAGACTTTTTAAAAAATACATATGTTTGAAGAGTCTCAGCCTCCAAGACTTGCAGGGTCAAGATCCTGGGGAATAGGCAGTGCACTGAGACAGCTCTGCTCTGACATGCTAACCTGCTTTGCTGGAACATTTTTCCTGTTAAGCAAAATTGCTTAAAATCTGAGAAGCGAAGCAGAGCTTCCCACAATCTCACAATGCTGAGTGGCCAAAAACGGTTCAAGGCACCACAGAAAGAGAATTTAAACACAAAATTTCCAAGGAGACAAAAATAGCAGTGCCTGGCATCCTGCCCTCCCTTCCCCAGCAGTGTGTGCCAGTTCCTAGATGGTGTACAGGATTCTATTAAATTCTCCCGAAATTGTATTTAAACTGCTAAAGGACTACATCTTAAGGCTATACTAACTATAAATACATGAGACCTTACAAAAGGCAAAACCGAATTTTAATTGGCTCCATGTGTGTACAAAATTGATCTCCCATTATTCTAACTATCTGGAAGAAGTTGAAATTAATCCTCTTAGGAATAATAGCCTCCATAGCTTCCGTGATTTTATACACACACAATCAAATACAAAATTTTGAAACCAGCACAAATGCATAAAAGAAAGCCAAGTAAGAAAATGGACAATAAAAATAAAGTCAAAACTAATTATACATTAGATTATCAGACATATACTTTAAAAAAATCTTTGATTAATTTCTCAGAAAGTGAATAATGACATAGATAGTGTGGCCAACAAAAATTAGAATTAAAAATATCCAATGGGAATTCCCTAACTCAATGATGAATAAACAAAAAAAATCACCATAATCAATTGCATTGAGCTGAGGAGAGATGGGAAATGGCCAGTTCTGCAGAATTGATGCAATTGTGGGGCAGAAAGAAGAAATGAGAATAGAGATGATCGTGGTACGTGGTGGAGAATCCCAGCATGTATGTAAACAGAAACAGCGAGTAGAAGACAGAAATGTTTGAAGATGCAATGTTCCATAACCAAAGAACATCACTAAGCAAAAATATGGAAAATTCCAACTATTCAGAACAGAATACAAATTGAGAAAGCAGACATATTGTATAACAGTTTCATTAATTCTTTAAGAATTCAATTTGATCGTATTCATACGCATACTCAGATCTATTACTTTTCCCTACTCATCTAATATTACATCCTTTTCTTTTTTTCTTTTTCTTTTGTTTGTTTGTTTGTTTGTTTTGTTTTTTTATTGCATTGTTCCAGTTCGTGTTGCCCATATACTGTTGTGTGTTAGGCATATCCCAGAGCCTGGTCAACCAGGGCCATACCCCTAAAGCAAAAGGAATCTCCCCCACCAAGAAGCCTTCAATTGCCAGTAGCTCTTCAGCTACAGGTGGGACTTCCTGATTACCTCCCAACTCCATGCTGAGGTTTTTGTCTGGCATGAGCTTATGCAGGTCTTTTGCATGCTATTACAACTGCCGTGAATTAATATGCGCAACTGCCCTTTTGTGTTTGGAAAATACTATTTGATTGTAGTCATCCACTGCCTCAGTCTCTTACTATCTTTCCCCCCATTATTTTTCAATAATTCCTGAGCCTCACAAAGAGGACGTGTGAGATAGATGACCCATGTAGAACTGATAATTACACAGTCTCTTATTCTCTGAACCTTAACTAGATATGGGTCTCTGTATGAATCACCTTCTACTACAAAAAGAAGCACTATGATGAGAGCTGATGCACTAATCTATGGGTATAGAGACAAGTCACTAGGAGCTAAATTAAAACTATGTTCATTTATCAAAATAGAAGGTTCTCCTCTAGGACTTATGGCTTGTCTATCCACAGGTTCTTAGCCATACTAATGGTGACAGGTGTGAGTTATATCTTGTGGAGTGAGCCTTAAATCCAATCAGAAAGGGGCTGGTTACTCCCATGGCATTCATGCCATTATTACACCAGTGGGTATACTTTGCCAGTAAATCGTTAGTATAATTCACAGAGTTCACATCTAAGTAAGATTGATGATTACTTTTCTCCTATGGTAGTGTAATTAGCACCTTCCGACCTATGAGAGCTAGGCAGTAGGAATGAAGGTTCCAGGTCAGTATCATCTGGATTTCTCCATGTTCTATGATTCAAACATGTGGTGTCTTCAGCAATATGATCTTACCATCAAGTTCTGAGCAGTAAGAGAAACTGAAATACTCTATAATGGTTTGGGGTCTATGGGACCCCACTAGCTAACAACTCCAAAAGAATTAACACATCCCAGGCACTGGGCTTCTTATTTATTAGTTCAGCATACATTTAAAAAGAAAAGCAACAACAAGAAGTAAACAAAAAGATAATTTACCTTCAAATAACAGAAAATTTGAACACTATCTTAGATAAAGTGATAGAAGCTTGAAAATATTGGAATTGTAATATCTAAGGGCTGAAAATTGTCAAAATATGGTATTCAAATATTATGAGAAAACAAAAATAAAAAACACTTCCTCTGGTTAATTAACACAAGAAATATATCAATAAATGAAGACTAAATGAGTATGACAGAAGAAAACAAGGATAAGAATACATGAATGTTTGCCTGACTGTAGAATTAAACAAGAACACCAGGTGACCACTGGTAAGAAGAGTTGTGATTTGTTAACATTGTCTGGGATCTGACACTATTTTGCATTGTAGGTATACAATCTGAAGGAAAGGTCATCAGTCTCCCCTTTTTTTAGCCAGGTATGAAGGCACATGTCTACAATCTTGGAATCATAAGTTCTAGGTCAGCCTGGGCCAAGTAAGCACCAGGCTGGCATAAATTTGACCATTTAAATGAAACACAAAGCTTTAAAAGGATGGTTACCAAAAAACAAATTTTAATACTTACATTTCTGTCAAAGAAACTTAATCTTACTCAAAACATACCCATAAAGAAATGTCAAGACACAAAAACACTCAGTGATAGTCAGAAACCAAATGGCTCATTTCAGCACTTCTCTCCAGAGATCTGAGAGGCTTATAGTACATACGTTGAAAGCATAATATATTCTGGAGAGACAGCTCAGTGTGTAAGAGTGATTGAATTCAAATCACTAGTACCCTCATATAAAGCACTGAGAGGGATGGAGACAGGGGGACGACTGGCAATTGCCAACCTAACTCCAGATTCAGTGAGAGATCCTGTCTCAAGGAAATAAGGCGGAGAGGCATAGTACAAGACACATACATACATACATATTACTCCCACATATATAAAAAATAAAGAAAAAACAAAACATCAGCACTAATAAAATTGCCTTTTGCATCCAATTATCCATATCAATGCACACCTAGTACAATGAAAACCTAGTACAAAATCCAATCTTGTACAATGATTTGTGGTATGTATACTGTGTGTTACATGGAATTAAACTTGGAGTTTAAAAAAGAAAAAAAAATAAAAGTAATCAGAGTAGAGACCTGTGGCCTAGTTTACTCTACTGCTGTGATAAACACCAAGACCAAAGGCAACTTGGGAGGAAAGATTTATTTCCTCCTACACTTGCAGGTAACTGTTCATCACTGAGGGAAGTCAGGGTAGACACTCAAGGCAAGAACACGGAAGCAAGAACTGAAGCAGAGTTCATGGACAAATACTGGCTTGCTCTCTGTGGAATACAGATTTTTAAAGCATGTTCTTATGATTCAGTGAATTTCCTTGGTGTCTATTGTAATGTCTTCCTTTTCATCATCTATGAATGTGAATCCTGTCTCACTTTCTTTTGGTTAATTTAGTGAAAGGTTTCTTAATCTTGTTGATTTTCTCAAAGAATCAGCTCTTCATTTCGTTGATTTTTTTGTGTTTTGTTGTTGTTGTTGTTTTTATTTCTTTTTCACTGATTTCATCCCTAGGTTTGATTATTACTTCCCATCTACTCTTTTGGGGTATTACCTCTCTTATTTTTCTAGATCTTTCAAGTATGTCATTAAGTTATTAATATGAGACCTCTCCAGGTTTTGTGTGCGTGTGTGTGTGTGTGTGTGTGTGTGTGTGTGTGTGTGTGTGTGTATGTGTAGATACTTAGTGTTATGAACTTGTCTCTTAGGACAGCCTTCATTGTATCCCATAGGTGTGGGTATGTTATGTTTTAATTATCATTCGATTCTAAAAAAGTTTTTCATTTCCTTCTTGATTTCTGTCTTGACCAAGTTTTCTTTCAGTGTTGAGTTGTTTAGCTTCTATGCATTTGTACACTTTCTGTCATTTCTGCTGTTGTTGATATCCAGCTGCAATCCATGATGATCAGACAGGATGCAGAGTGCTACATCAATTTCCCTATATCTGTTAAGAATTTCTTTGTGTCCTGATATGTGGTCAAATTTGGAGAAATTTCCATGGGCTTCTGAGAAGAAAGTGTACCATTTAGTGTTTCTAAGGAATGTTTTGTAAATGTTTCTCAGGTACATTTGATTCATGGTGTTATTTGACGCCAACATTTTAGTACATCTGATTCATGATGTTACTTGACTCCAGCATTTCTTGGTTTCATTTTTATCTGAAGTTTTGTCTGTTGGAGAGAGTTGGGTATTGAAGTCACTCAGTACCACTGTTTGGGTCAATATGTGATTTCGGATGTAGTAGAGTTTCTTTTCTAAAGTCAGGTGTCCTTATGTTGTTGTATAAATGTTTATAATTATGATGCCCTCTTGGGGGATTTTTTTTTCCTTAATGAGTGCATGGTATCCTTCCCAATCACTTCTGATTAGTTTTGGTTTGAAGTCTACTTTGTCTTATATTAAAATAGCTACACTTTGATGACTGTGTGTTGTATAGGAATTCTTTTCTGGTCCTGTCTGTTTGGTATTTTGTATGCCTCTCACACCTTGATAGGCATCTCTTTCTTTAGATGGGGGAAATTCTAGTCTATGATTTTGTCAAAAATATTTTCTATTCCTTTGCCTTGTATTTCTTCTCCTTCCTTTGTGTGTGTGTGTGTGTGTGTGTGTGTGTGTGTGTGTGTGTGTGTGTAAGTGTATGTGTGTGTCCCAGACTTCCTGGATATTTTGTGCCTGGATGTTTTTAGAATTAATATTTTCTTTGGTTGAGCTATCTGTTTCTTCTTATCATGCCTTCAAGACTTGAAATTCTTTCTTCCTTGTCTTTTCATCTGTTGGTGAGGCTTACCTCTAAACACCTTGTTTTACTTCGTGATTTTTTTCACTTTGAGTTTTATTTCAGTTTTGGTTTTATTTAGTGATTATATTTCTTTGTTTACTTCTCTAATTTTATCTTATACAATTTTCCTCATTTCATTCAATTGTTTGTGTTTCTATTGTTTTCATTAAAGCATTTATTCATATTCTATTTAAGGGCCTCAAACATATTTGTAATTGCTTTTTGAAGTCCTTGTCTTGTTCTTCGGCTAAATTTTTTTCTCAGGGCATATTACAATAGGGATGTGGGTTCCTGGAGGAGGCATATTGTTTTGTTGTTAAAGTTTGTGTTTTTGCATTGAGATCCAGGCATCTGAAGTTCTGACATTCATTCTGGTTTTGGTGTGGCTTATCTAGTCTCACCTCTGTTGGGTAGGTGTTCAGTTCATTGGCTGGTGTTGTCCTAATCTGACAGATTGTGAACCAGAAGAATGCTTGGTTTTCAGTGCCAGGGTCACTTTTGGTTTTAGGGTTCATACTCTGACTAATTCCAGATCTGAAATTCTTGCCTCTCAACCAAGCTGGCTTATATCAGACACTTTCTTCTGAAAAATAAAGTAGTTTAAGTGATGACAGTTTACGCATCTCCTGTGATGATTTGAAAGAGAAATGGTATACACATAACTCATGTATGTGGACACTTGGTGGCACTGATGGTGGGAGGTCTTATAACTTTTAGATTGTAGAGCCTTGTTGGAGCAAGTCCATTACTGGGGGCAGGCTTTGAGAGTTCATAGCCTTTCCCCATTTCCAGTCTGTTCTCTCTTTTTGGTTTTTCAGTTGAAGATGTGCTCTCTTGGCTTTCTGCTCCAGGTGCCTATTACAGTGCCCACCTCCAGCATAGACTCTCCCTTTGAAATCACAAGCCAAAACAAACTTTATTCCTTCTTATTCTTGGTCATTGTGTTTTATCATAACAATAGAAAATTGAGCATATAATGTACCTCCTTACAAGAATAGGGCACTTACAAACTCACACCCAAACTGCTTATTATAATTTTCAGTGAGTTCCCAATTAGCCTTTTGTTCAGCCTTCATACACCATGTGAGCTATATTGTCACAAATGTTGCTCATCCTATCTTGTTATGAAGGGTATGCACATTTCAGAGCCATTAGAAGGTACTCCTTACCTTCCTCCTCCCTTTTATGAGCTTTATTCTATTGGTCATAGTCTGTTCCACAGCATGGAGGTAACTTTTTCCTAAGAAGTGGTGAACACCCATGGGCAATGTGTCAGTAACAGTCATCCCCATGTTTTGGGCCACCACTGTCTGATCTGAGGACCAAGTTAGACCAAGTTGGGGGGAAAAAGTTAGTTAAAAGTTCCCTGAGTTCCTTGCTCCTTTCTTAGATGAGATTAAGTATAGATATTAAGGTAAGTACTTACTAACCTCCACAGTAACTTGGTAAAATGAACTCCTGATGAATAAATTTAAATTTATAAATATATGTTAATTTATAAATAATTGTATAATTTATATTAAACTTGAGGGTCTATTTAGTTTTGAGTTTTGATTTTCGTTGTTTTTGATAATATTTCACAAAAGCGTGGGACTACAGAACTAGGAAGAGAAATCTAGTCCTATACTACAAGTATCCTGATAAACATAAATCCAGAAAGAAGGAAATGACATTTAAAATCATAATTTTGTCCTCCCTCCTTTCTCATTCACCCCCAATTAAAGCACCCCCCTTGTTTTTCCCATTTCCCACTTCATATCACCTGTGTCCTGCTATTCCTCTATCTATTCCAAAACTCCCATCATAATGAAATATTACCTAAAAGTCCTTCTGCTTCTGTCTGAAGTTAACTGGATAAAGAAATTCATGCACTCTGGAATGCTTAACAGAAAATGGGGTGCAAAAGGAAATAAATTCCTTTCTGCATTGTCTTTTTTTCCCTTTGCAGTTTAAGCTGTTTAGTGTATAGTCTCTATAGAGCCATGGACATTCTGGTGGTAAGGGATAATATTAAAAATGATGGCATTTGTGGGAAAGAGATAAATTGTTATATTACAAATGTATAAATAACATCCAACAGTGAGTACAATAGAAACTATAACTCAGGTAGGTAGAAAAGAACCAGTCTATAGAAACAAATGTCAGAAATACTTGTCAGGAAAATTCTATTACCCTTTCTTAAAGAAAAAAAAAATCTCCAAAAATAGTCAAGGAAATTCCTTTAGAGTTGTATATTAAAACCAATTGTTCATTTTGGGAAATTTTAAGTGAGAATTAAGTGTCACTTAAGACTGAAAAATGAAAGCCAAAATGGTTGTCTACTGTTATAGAAACTGACAAAAAAAAAAAAAGGAAACTTCAGGAGACCACAAGGTAAGTAATTTCAGCATCATAAATGAAATTCAGATAGTTGGTTGGTTCATTGATTTTTAAATTACTTTTGTGTTTTGGGATAATCTTTTTGTACAATGTGTGAAGCTTTGTCTCTGTCCTTCCTTACTTGCCTAAGGTACCTTCTGATTGGTTTAATTAAGAGCTGAATGGCCAATAGATAGACAGGAGAGGATAGGTGAAACATCTGGAGAGAGATAAGAACTCCGGGAAAGAATAGGAGGTGCAGAAGATTTGCCAGCCAGATGTAGAGGAAATGGACACACAATATTGAGGAGACATAATGAGCCACATGGCAGAATATAGATTAATATATATGGATTAATTTAAGTTTTAAGAGCTAGTTGGGAATAAGCCTAAGCTAAGGCCAAGCTTTCAAAATAAATAAGAAGTCTCCAGGAGCTAGCAATATAAAGAAAGACCAATTATATTTGGCTCCCAATGTTGGGCGTGCATATCCAAGCATAGGGCCTGAGAAAACTGAGAAAAGTTCTGGACATGGAGCCAGACACATCTTCCTAGCAACCTCAGTCTCTCAGGTAGGCCCAGTGCTCACAGTATACAAAAGTGACTGAGGGAACCGGATGCAGAGATCCACGGCCAGGCCCCAGGTGGAGCTCCGGGAGTCCAGTTGGTGAGAAAGAGGAGGGTTTGTTTGTATGAGCGAGAATTGTTGAGACCAAGGTTGGAAAAAGCACAGGGACAAATAGCCAAACTAATGGAAACACATGAACTATGAACCAATGGCTGAGGAGCCCCCAACTGGATCAGGCCCTCTGGATAAGTGAGTTGATTAGCTTGATCTGTTTGGGAGGCAGCCAGGCAGTGGGACCGGGACCTGAACTCAGTGCATGTGCTGGCTGTTTGGAACCTTGGGCTTATACAGGGACACTTGGCTCAGCCTGAGAGGAGGGGACTGGACCTGCCTGAACTGAATCTACCAGGTTGAACTCAATCCCCAGGAGAGTCTTTGCCCTGGAGGAGATGGGAATGGGGGGGGGGGGGGGGGGTGGGAAGAAGGCGGGAGGGGGGGGGGGGGGGGGGGCGGGGGAATCTGTGGCTGATCTGTAAATTTAAATTAAATTATAAAATAAAATTTTTTTTAAAAAGTGCTGCCCTTTTAAGAGGCCTTGCTGTGCAACTGATAGTAGGGCCTGTGAACAGCCAGTGTGCTACTCAGCAGGAGACCAGGTAGAAATGCCTGCCACAGAGCGGGCCCAGCAAACTTCCCAGAGCTGGGGTGGGAAGGCACAGCTCCCAACTGGTGCCCATGGGTGTGAGGCTCAGCTCTCATGAAAGATAAAGTGATAGTTGTAGCCCAGAACCAATGGGATAGTCTACTGGACAGACCCGGGGTGAATGGAACCTGTTGCCAGCACCATGTGCTAATCAGAGGTGCAAAAACAGGATACAGATGCACAGAGATGGCCTATCCCTTTAAGGCTTGGTTCACATGGTCAGAGAATGGCTGCAGAAACACAGAAAGCCTGGTCCAGACAGCCTATATATTTTAAAGATGTCTTAACTTCAAAATGAAAGTCAGGTAATGTGTTGCATTGGGTTATGCTTTTGTTTCTACAGGAAACAAAAAGCTATGGATTCCTTCAAGTTTAATAAAGATCAAATGTGACAGGGTGAGACCTGCCATTGGCTGTATCAGAGGAGCAGCAGGTGGCAATTGAAAGTTGAGATGTCAGTCCACTAGGAGGAAACTCTCTGATGGGTCAACCTTGGTTAGGCAAAGCCCTGAGACGATTGACCCCAGAATGTCTCCTGCTGTGCCTTTACATGTTTGCTGCTGCCATCTTTCTCTAGTATCTGGCATGGTGTGATTGGGTACAAGGAGGCCCTCACTGCCTGTAATGTAGTGTGTTTATCTCATGGAAACATCCCATTCAATTTGGCATTTTTATCTGTGGATTGTCATGAAGATGATTACTCCCTAAGTTGTACTTTCTAATTGATAATAATGATGTTGGCTTTGATGAATAAAAGTAAATACAAGGAAATATTACAAAGTTAGGGCCTATGAGTTCCCCCTAAGGAGCTGCATTAGATCACTGCTCAAGTTAATGATTAAGAAAAACAATAGAGTCCCAAGAGCCAGGCTGGTGCAAATTCCTTTAATCTTGATGCTAAAAGACCCAGTCACAGGCTTTGGTGTGCACCATTAGCTGAAACAAAGCTTTAAAATAACTTCAGGTTAGACCAGATGCTTTGATAATAGTTTTAATATAAGTAACCACAGAAAACAATCTAACATTCACAAGGACACATAGCTGAGTTATAGATTCATTAGGTTAGGGTCAAAAATGCAAAGCAGCCCAATTGTCACTAGCTGATGTACTTTCCTTGCTAGGGTTGGTTGATGATCAAAGGTGGTGATGAATTCCTTATACCCATTTTTGCTCTCAATTTCCTGATGTAAGAAACTATTGATGAGTAGGTATGCACCCTAAAGATTTAAAGTAGAGTTGGCTGATTCTTTTTCATATGTAAAAGTTTAGGTTTGTGATTCTTTTAAGATTCCTTTTAAGATTACCTTTCAAGATAAATAATAAAGTAATTGGCCCTTTCTTTGTAACTGCAAAGTGTAGCTGCAAGTTAAAGACCTGGCTGAGAAGAATACCTTGCTTGCCCACACAGCTAATCTATAACAAGTTGCTTGAGCATGAATGTACGTGGGTTCTTGAGACAATTTGTTTTTCACCTGTAATACATAAAATGTTTAATCATGTAAGGGAGATGAAAAATGTTTTTACCTATATTCATTATACTCATTCACTTGAAAAATGAAATGTAACCCCATTGTGATTCCTGTGTTGCCTGAAAGATTTTGTTAGGGTATATAAGCTGTAGAGGGAAAGAAAAAGATGAAGAATAAAGAAGGAAACCATCCAGAGAGAATGTGAGTGTCTTTTTCCCTAAACCACTCAGAAAAGTCTAGTACATGCCAATGCTGTGGATTTCCCTTCAAGCCCTGAGTTGCCTGGAGGCTGGTCCCCCAGGCAGCAATAGAGATCTCCTGAAATCTTGGCTGCAGACATCAAGGAAGAAACCAAGAAAAACTACAAGACAGGTGTTGGACATGCTGATCCCTCTACATAGAAACAGCTCTGAGACTGAATGAGACATGATAAGTCTTGTTTGCTACAGAGTCCTCATGACAGCTTGGTTATGCAGTCCAAATGGACTTAGAAAGTTGACAGATGCCTTTTACCTGCTCTAACAAAGAACAGAAAATTGTCTTTTTGTATACAATGCACATTCCAATGCACTTGTGATAATGCAGATATATATGTTACCTTTAAGAGTTTGTGTGTTTTCAGAACAAAAGAACCAGATACCAGTGAAGACAAGATAAGTAGCCCAGGTGATCCAGCCTCCCAGAATGCCTCCATTGCCATTTCCTCAAAAATCTGCATCTAGGACAACTTCAATGGAGCTAGCTAAGATGGTCCAGCCTCAGAGACTACTCCACCCAGGACTTCAGTTAAGCTCTAGACTTTCCCATCACACATAGACTGAACAACAAATGATACAGCTACCTCTCCCAGGACCTGACAATTATCCCAATTTTCTCAGGGTCCCCTCAAGATGTTGTCATCCCCAGACAATAGGAAGCAATTTTAAGAACATGAAACCCACGGTGCTGAGAGGTGGGATGTTGGGATGAATAGTTTTTGGTCATTCAGTGGGTTATGGATGTCTGTTGTCATTTAGGGGGGTTGGTTGCAAGTTGCTATTGCTCATGGTCAAGGAGGAAAATAAACAAAAGAGGTTAGATTAAGGGATATCTTTCTCTCTCTCTCTCTCTCTCTCTCTCTCTCTCTCTCTCTCTCTCTTTCTTTCTTTCTTTCTTCTATCCTTCTGTCCTATCTAGTGTTGGAGGAAAAGAAAAAAGAGGAGATACAGGAATGATAGGATAAAAGAGTAGATTATTTAATTTATTTTTAAATTAAAAACCAACTACTAGTCTCAAATATTTTACATTGGGGTGGATTTTTATATATTGATACAAATTTAAGTTTTTTTGTTACAACATATGGTTACATGTATTTCTGCTCTTATTTAAGGTATTATACCTTGCAACTCATTTAAAAATGTAATAAAAAGTCTTTGAAAGCTACTATAACAAACTGTTTAGGATAATTAAGAAATTCAGGTTAGTAGTTAGTCACCTATAATAATAAAACTTGTAGTAAAGGCTTAGATGTATACAGAAATAAGCTTTATTTAGCCTCGTGTGTATATTTTCAAGATTAAACAGTAATATAGTTTAGATAGGTGGTCTTCAAATACTTCAGAGATCTAAAGAAAGGTATTTCAGATGTTTTAATAACATAAGGCTTTTCATGACAGTATGTCTGCTCTGGGCAGCACCAACCAAATTCAAAGAAGTTGATGGGCATCAAAGAACTTCCATATGGAGTTTACTTCAAATGTGGCAAAGCTAGGTACTGGGCAAGAAATTCCCTTGTCTTGACTTCTAACAGTATGTTGTCCAAATTGAACAAGCAGTACACAGAAGAAGTTGACTGCTGAACTCTGCCAAGACAAAGTAGATCAGTCCTTCAAAATTCCTACTTCACAGAAAAGTCTGTCAGATATTCTGGGCCTGTAAACCAAAGATAGATGCTACAACATTGCAGAGGAATCTTGGGTGATTGTACAGGCAGCCATGGGTCTGTCATTTTCATAGTTTTGAAAATCACTTGCTCTGCACTTCCTCTTTGCTCAGGTAATAGTTGTCCTTCTCGGATCTCTGATGGGGTTGAAGACTAGACAGTTATAGTTTTACAGTTTTCCTTGTTACCATATTCAGAAAAGAAATTCACAAAATGAAGTGTAAAGTTTATAAAGGTTGAGAGACATAAAAGCTTAAGTTGTTTATCTAGGAAAATATTTAAGGTCTAAAAAGACCTTTTTAGGTTGGTAATACAAGCTATGACAGAAAATTATTTAGGTACAAAATTTTGGACACATCAAAATAGGATAGATAATAGAGTACTATCTCCAAAGTTGCCAAATACAAATGGACTAGACATTGATAATGTAATGCTTACCTGATAATTGTTCTTACTGTGTATAGTTTATTGATGATGGAGAAACAGCTTTTTATTGGACTAAAAGGGGAGATGTTGGGATAATCTTTTTGTGCACTGTCTGAAGATGTGTCTTTGTCCTTCCTCACTTGCCTAAAGCACCTTCTGATTGCTTTAATAAAGAGATGAATGGCCAATAGCTAGGCAGGAGAGGATAGGCTGGACTTCCAGGGAGAGACAGGAACTCCAGGAAAGAACCTGAGGTGCAGGAGATTAACCAACCAGACACAGAGGCAGTCAGATGTACAGTACTGAGGAGAGATAACAAGCCATGTGGTAGAATATAGATTAATATAAATGGATTAATTTAAGTGCTAGCTGGGAACAAGCTTAAACTAAGGCCAAGTTTTCATAATAAACAAGAAGTCTCTGGGTCATTTTTCAAGAGCTAGCACTATAAAGAAAGACCAGTTACATTTCTGTTTGTTTTTGCTTTTTTGGTTGTGTAAAAAGATTTGTTTATTTATTTATTTATTTTATTTATTTATTATGTATACAGTGTTCTGTTTGCATGTATCCCTGCAGGCCAGAAGAGGGCGCCAGATCTCATTACAGATGGTTGTGAGCCACCATGTGGGTGCTGGGAATTGAACTCATGACCTCTGGGAGAACAGCCAGAGTTCTTAACCTCTGAGCCATCTCTCCAGCCCCTTTTTTTTTTTTTTTTTTTTTTTTTGGTTTTTTGAGACAGGGTTTCTCTGTGTAGCTTTGTGCCTTTCCTGGAGCTCACTTGGTAGCCCAGGCTGGCCTCGAACTCACAGAGATCCGCCTGCCTCTGCCTCCCGAGTGCTGGGATTAAAGGCGTGCGCCACCAACGCCCGGCTTGTTTTTGCTTTTTTATGAGAAAATATTTCACTCTTATTTGAAACTGGCCAGGAACTTCCTTATGTAACCCAGGCTGGCCTCAAACTCTTGGAGATCCTCCTGCCTCGACCTGCCAAGTGCTGGGATTACAGGCATGAACTACCACATCAAGCAGTTATTTAACTATCGTTGTCCTTAAGTGGCTTTCACTTTTTATTAGCACAAAACCATTTTGTGCGCACTCACACCCTATGGAAATCTCTACAAGCAAATTCCATGTATCATCTGCCTGGGCTACACGAGATGGAACAACAAAAACAGAGAAAACAGAAAAGAAGGTCAAGATGCAAGCAATCTATGTATAGAAGGGCCAATTTTTTATAAAATCATGCATATTAGGAAGGCAGTCACTATATTTAAAGTGGTTAGTAAGATTTTGTGGTAGAATATTGACAGGAGTGAGGTAAATTTACAAAGACAAATGGAGTGACATGTGTAGCATTCTACTCCTCGGTATTTGGCTCTTCACTTTTGTGCGTACACAGCACTAGCTTCCTAGCATCTCTGGTAGAGTGGAGCCTCATCACTGTTTTGACCTTTCTGTACAGCAGTAAGTACTTCATTGTGGACCAATTCCTTCCTTCCTGCTACTGGAATGTTGTGAAGGTTCAGTGGACACAGACCTTCCATCTTGGGATTTCAGGATGTCTACAGAGGGATGGACATCAGAGTTCCATGTAGTCCATAGAATGTATATTTGCAATAAATAATGCTTTTGTATCATGTTACTGGAAGTTTTTTTAGCTAGTACTGATATATTACAAGAGACAAAGTTTTTAATCTTTAAATTTTCCACACAAATGCACAGTTGAGAAAAAAAAATCTAACACTATAAAGCTTTAAAAGCATACCTCTTCAGTCATGGGAGGTGGGTAAGATGGCTGCTTGACTGAATTGGCATAGCATAAAAATACCCCCTGAATAGCTATAATTTATCCCAATAGATAAAAGCTACTCTCAGACTTTGACAGAGAAGGCTGTCCTTGTGATGAATAGAGGTAAAGACAAAGACTCATGTGTGCACGAAGTGCTGAGGATAACGGATAGCTGAGGACTCATTCCTAAATGGGATGGGGAAGAGCTGCAAAACACCATTTTCTAGGCAAGACATGGACGTGGGAAGCACAAATTCATAGCAGCTGTGTATACTGGCACTTGAACTACAGAAGCTGGGTTCTCATTAACGGTCAGCTATGGAGGCAGAAGGGACTCACAGGGCCTTACCATATACCGCCAATCTGTTAAAATCAAGTTGTGTGCCCACTAGTGAGTCCACCAGGCTCTGACGGTTATCACACAGAGGGCCTCAATTAAACCCCACTGAACATCAAACAAAAACAAAAGTAATAAATGGGGAAAGAGATTGGGGAGGCATTTACAGGGCTGGGAAGAAAATGGCAGATGTTGGGGGAGAGGGACCAGAATACATAGTATACGTGTATGAAAGTGTGAAAGAACTAAATTTACTGATTGAAAGAGATAGCATAAAAGTAGACAATGAATGTTTGAAAACATAAAAACAACAAATAAATCTTGCTTCACTGTGACCAACACTAGTTCCTTTCCCAGAAGCAAATAATTTCATGCTTCTAGCAAATTTTATGGAACTCAACCATTTAATTTTAAATAATGGGTTTCTATTTCTGTTTCTCCAATTAATCCGTTTAAAGCACTACTACTGTTGTGAAAAGTCAGGGTTCTAGTTTCTCATACCCCAATGCCACCTCAGAACCATCAACAGTAACAACCTACTCAGTCACCTCCCCTCATCCTCCTGGCTAATTTTACTAAGATTCTGGTTAAAATAGTCAGTCACTATTACATTTTTATGAGTATGTAAATAACTGTCTGCAGACGTAGCTGTTAATCTCAGACATTCCCTAGCCATGATCCTGGGAAGCCTCTGCCTCTCCCACGCTTCTATTTTTTCCATCCACCCACAGTTCCTTGAGAGAGGATCCGGGGAAGGTCAATTTTCAAAAACTTGGTCAAGCAGTGCTAAAATTTCTAAGGAGGAAATACTTTTTATTCTTAATTAAAAAAAATCCCCCTCCCCCTTTTTGTCCTTATTCACAAAGTTTCTTTGAGCAATCTATGCCCCTTTTAGCCTTGGGTTGAATTTTTCTTCAGTCTGGGGATTATCAGAATTTTCTCTCTATTTCCTAATAAATCTTGGTGTGGATTGTTTCAGGTTCTTGTTTGTTTGTTTTATCTCTGGACATTCATCAGGCCTTTTTATCTGGGAATACAGGTTTTGATACTGTTTTTGTCCAGTTTTCTGGTCTTCTATGAGTTCCCTTTCGAAGGACCTCCTAAACTGAGTTTCAGTCTATAATTTCTTCTCTTTTTCTTTCTGTGAGATCCTGTGTTTGTTTGACATTTCATCAACATTGCCTTGTAACACATCTATCTGATGTTAATTGGGAGTATATTTATAACTTGGAACTCTTTTTGGTATTCTAGTAGTATGTATTCAGTCTTA
>CABHPP010101689.1:0-12435 GCA_902168425.1 Peromyscus attwateri | reverse complement strand
TGTGTGTGTATATGGTGATATATGTGTGTGGTATGATGTGTGTGTGTGTATATGGTGATATATGTGTGTGGTATGATGTGTGTGTGTATATGGTGATATATGTGTGTGGTATGATGTGTGTGATGTGTGTGTGAGTAGAGGAGAGAGAAGGGGAAAGACAGGGTGTAGCTGGAGAGTTTTCTCTCCGGGTCCCGCCAATCCCCGGTGGTCCCTTAGCCCACTTATAAAATAAACACACAGACACTTACATTATTTAAACTGCTTGGCCATTAGCTCAGGCCTATCATTGTCTAGCTCTTACTCTTATATTCAGCTCATTTCTATTAATCTATACTTTGCCACATGGCTCGTGGCTTTCTCGTACCTTACATCTTCCTTGTCCTGGCGGCAGCTGGCAGTGTCTCCCTCTGCCTTCCTGTTCCCTCAATTCTCCTCTCTGTTAGTCCCGCCTATACTTCCTGTCTGGCTACTGGCCAATCAGTGTTTTATTTATATAGCATGATATCCACAGCAATAGGGTACAAGTAATGAAAATAAAGCAAACACAGTAAGATGCAAAAGGATGTGAGTCTGGGTGAGGAGAAGATGGTGTTGATTATATTTGCAGCTGAATAAACTGCTAGAATTGCTGGTTGGGGCTGCAGATGTCAAAGCTTTCTGAGCAAGCTCATAACGGCACATTCCTGTTCACATCTGGGGGGAAATCCTTCATTCCACGGCCTCCAGTCACAGCCCTCTGCTCTGGCTTGAGTCTAAAGCTCTGAGGCTGAGAGCCTGCAGCCTGCATGCGTCACTGCAGCTGTGGAACCTCTAGGTGGTTCTGGATTTCCATGAGCAGGTGGAGCCCAGTGACTTCTCTGACCACACAAACACCTTTGCAGGTCCTGCAGGTATCCGAAGATGTTAGCTGCCTTTTCACGGTTGGGCCTTAGGAATGTCGAAGAGTAAGGGATCCTGTGCCATTTAGAACTGCCAACCTGACACCCAGGAGGCAGGCCTCCAAGCACCCCGTGAAGGGTTAGCCTCTGAGTGTGTCTGTGATGGATGGTCTGGTTATTTAATAATGTGGGTGGGACCATCACTAAGCAGGGAACCACACCAGCAAGCATGTGCTCCTGTTCTCTGCATCTTGGCCACAGATGCAGTGTGACTTCCCCACAACAACAAGCTGTAAACTAGAGCCTGAGCTAAAGGAACCTTCCCCCCAGGCTGCTCTGTCGGGGTGTTTATCTCAGCAACAGGAAAAGAGGCCAGGACAGTGCTGAGGTCAAAGGCCTGAAAACCACCACCCCAAATTCTGTTTCTCTAGGACTTAAAAAATGAAAAAAAAAAAACAGCAGAGTTCAGGGTCACACACCTTTAGTCTCCACACTGGAAGGCAGAGGCAGGTGGATCTCTCTGAGTTCCAGGCCAGCTTGATCTACAGAGCAAGTTCCTGGTAAGCCAGGGCTATATATAGCAAGGCCTTGACTCTAAATAAATAAATTACATAGTTTTAAAAACTCTTCTCCTGATTTAAATGAATGCCAGTTCACTTTCCTGCCAAAGTTCCAAAAACCAATTAGAACAATCCTCTAGACCCCCCAGTGAAAACTTTCTCTACCGTTAGAGTTCCAACAAGATCGATCATTCAGGACAAACGTAGGAAGGAAAAATGATACAGCTTGACTAAGGAAGAGATTCTTCAGCAACCCCTCCCCTCTTGAGCCTCATCCATCTCTGAAGGACTCAAAGCACAGGGACTTGGAAGCAGCACTGAAGGACCAAAGGGTCTGCTTTGTGATTCTAGAGACTAACAACAAAACAAAACCCAGCAGACATCATTAGATCGAGTTACTAAGCCTTTTCAGAGGACGAGGTAAAGGCCTGTGCCTTTGGAAGGGTGAGAGAAGAGAACTGCAGGCTTCAAAGCTGGGAGATAGAGGAAGACATAGAGCCCAGAAGACATAGAGAACAGAAGGCATAGAGCCCATAAGACATAGAGCCCAGAAGGCATAGAGCACACAAGACAGAGAGCCCACAAGACAGAAAGCCCACAAGACAGAGAGCCCACAAGACAGAGAGCCCACAAGACAGAGAGCACACAAGGCATAGAGCCCACAAGGCATAGGAGCACAGAAGACATAGAGCCCAGAAGGCATAGAGCCCAGAAGACATAGAGCCCAGAAGACATAGAGCCCAGAAGGCATAGGAGCCCAGAAGGCACAGAGCCCAAGGCATAGAGCCCAGCAAACATTGCGGCAAGGCTGCCCTTGTCAGAACCCGAGTAGTGTGAGTACTTCAAGTCTGATACAGTTTTAACAGTGCTCTGCTCTGCTGTCATGACTTTCTGGCTTGTAGGTTTGTTACCCACGTGTTTTGACTCTGTTGCCCACAGTGAAAATCAGAAATCAGAAGAAATGAGGCATTTCTGGAGTCCCATTACCCCTTAACAAAACTTCCTCAGTCAAGAGCAAACAATTTCACCCACACCTCCCTGTTCTCAGAGGACTTCTTTTAATGAAGTGATAATGATGGATCGTGTTTTATTCAGCCCACAAGACACACTGCCTATCATTACCCTGGAGTCTAATGAGGCCCCATTAACTGAGAAGTTATTCCATAAAAGGCCGAAGAGTGGGGAAGCCTCCATGGAGGAGCATGACCCCACGTATAAAGTGAAGACATGGATAATTACATGTGCATTTTAGAGTCTGCAAGGGGTGAGGCATGCTAGAAAAATAAAACAGAAATGCAGACGGCAGGCAGCACAAGGAAAAGACCAAAGACTCTGTCATAGGCACGAGGACCAACTTCTAACGCTGAAAACAATAAACACACACTAATATTTAGTATCATTTGTCTGTTAATGGAAAAATGCTTTGGGACAAGGCTTCAGACTTCAAACAGTTTCATCCTTGCAGAGAACTCCTCAGATGAAGCACCGGCTGTGTCAGAAGCAAGTGGCCTGGTTGGAGCTCCTGTGTTTGAGGGGTCTCACCGGAGGTTAAGTGTAAACCTGGGCTGTGCTGGGGGACAGGCCAGGCAGGAACTTCCCACTTGCCTCACTTGATAAGCCTATTCTGACATGACTACAGACCGCATCCAGGACTCCATGGTTGTAGGAGACCAAGAACGCCAGAGACTATCCTATTACTGTTAGAGCCTAGCACAGGGAATTTGGAAGCATCATTAAAGGACCACAGAGAAGAAGGGCAAGACCAACTTCCATTTCCTGCCTAATTTTGGGGGGCAGGAAGGCATGAAGCAGGACCTCTTTATGTAGCCCTGGCTGTCCTGGAACTCACTACATAGATGAGGCTGGCCTCAAACTCACAGAGATGCACCTGCCTCTGCCTCCTGAATGCTGGGATTAAAGGCGTGCGCTGCCATGCCCGATTTACTTGGCTATAAAATTCAATATTGATGCTGTTAAGAAGATATAACCATTTTTGAAGACAATACTAAAGAACTCTGTAAAAATAAAAATATAAAATATAAATAATTTTAAAATTTTATAAGTATATCACCTTTTAAAAACGGTTTAAGAGGCTGGAGAGATGGCTCAGCAGTTAAGAGCACTGGCTGCTCTTGCAGAGGACCCAGGTTCAGTTCCTAGCACCCGCATGGCAGCTGATAGCAGTCTGTAAGTCCAGCTCCAGGGCATCTGGCCTCCCTTCTGGCTCTGCACACACACAGCGCACAGACAAACAAACAAGGCACCCAAACACAGGCAATACAAATACAATCTTTAGAACTGTTGTTAATGACCTGAGAGGGTTAGAGAGACGGCTCAGTGATTAAGAATGCTCGCTGCTCTTTCAGATGACCCAAGTTTGGGTCCCAGCACCCACGTTAGGTGGTCAAATAAACCCCTTTCTCACCTAAGATGCTTCTTGTCACCACAGCGACAGAAAGGAGACTAGCTGAAAATAAAGAACTAATTCACAAATAAGGAACTTAAATTTAGGGGGCACTCCCTTCAGAAAATGCCCAGATATAGAATCTGAATTTATGCAAATCATTCCACCCAGATCCTTTTCAAATACAACTGACAGCATCTGGACCTCCAGGTATTTATTGCTGTAAAACATGTCCATCCTTGTTATCTTGAGCTACTGATTTGCCCATATAAAATGAAGTAGGTGGGTTGAGACCTTAGTCATTGTTCAGACATGAATTTTGGCAGCCAAGACTAGGAAAAAAACATGTCTTAAATAATTCAAGTGCAATTACCTTGAATATTGTGCAATTTATAAAATGCTTGGTATTTTTATTCAGAGCTATCATATTCATTATATGTAAATTTAGGGGCATGGTGTCTGATTTTCTTCTTGTCAGATTGAGAGAGGCTAAAAGGACTTAATGTTTCCCCATTCACTTTACCTGGTTGATGAGGAGACCATGCTCCAGAGGTGCTCTAGGACTTGTTTAAGGCCGAACAGCTCCATGGATGCTGTATTATAGCTGGAACACTGTTCTAGTAACCCTAATTTTCTTTCCACACCATCAGGTGACTTGTAGAGCCATAATAAGGAGCCCCCGCATACAACACAAGCTTTCTGGAAAGGCAGGTTGATGTCAGACCAATCTCAAGAGCAATGCAGTTTTCTGCCAGACTCTTCTGGCTCAAGGTTATGTTCCAAGGCTACAGCTGAAGTGGTGGACATGAAGAAAGAGAGTGAACTCTCTCTGCTTCCCAGGCAAAGCTCAGCAAGCCTACAACATTCAGCAGTCGTATCCTAAACCAGCAATTCTCAACCTGTGGGTTTCGACCCCCTTGGGGGTCACATGTCAGATATTAGCATCGTGATTAAGAACACGCGCTCCTGACAGGAACCTGGTCCTGCTGCCTGTTAGCTAGCAGCCCTTCTCCTCCCTGGTCTCATTCTCCTCTTCTGCTGCTGCAGTGAGGAAATTAACTGGCGTGGGCTACGGAGACGGCTCAGTGGTCCAGAGCACCCTGTTCTTGCAGAGGATCCAGGTTTGATTCCCAGGACCCACATGGTGGTTCACAACCGTCTACAACTCCAGTTCCAGGGGCTCCAATGCCATCTTCTGACCTCCATGGGTACCAAGCACACTCATGGTACACAGACATAAATGCAGACAGAATACTCACACATAAAATTCAAAAATGAATAGATTAAATCTGAAAATGAGTAAGTAAGGATTTAGATGAGCTCATATATGCAAAGTGCTCAGCATAGGAACTGCATCACGGTACACACTCAACAAGTCTCACTGCTTTTTCCTGAGTCCCTGAAGTCACAGATTCCTCTAGAAAATGACTCTATGAAGGAATACTTACTCATAGACACCCAGCATCTTCAACCACACCTACCATGTAGACGATTCCTAAGTGCTGAATAGAATAAAGTCCACAGGGCTACCTTAGGACTTACTCGCTCTCAAACAAATAAACAAACAAACAAAACCCAAACTTATTCCTGGGAAGTATGCTGTCACATATGAGATGTTAGAAATACTCAAATGTCTCCATTCTTGGCTGGTTGTGATGGCACTTGGGAGGTAGAGATGGGCAGATCTGAGTTCAAGGCTAGCCTAGTCTACGTCTAAGTTCCAGGTCAGTCAGAGCTACACCCAAGAACCCACGGAAAGCCAGGTGTTGGGGGCATGTGTCTACAATCCCAGTGCACACACAGGAAACAGGAGGCAGAGGCAGGAGGATACCTGGGAGCTCTCAGGCCACCTAGTGTCTCATACACAGAAGCAAACTAAGAAATTCTGTCTCAAAGAAGGCAGAAGATAAGGTCCCACAACCTCTGACCTCCATACGGGTAGCACGTACACACGTGCATACACACACACACACACACACACACACACACACACATACACACGTACATGCACACACATACACACACACACACTAAAATAAAACCAAAAGTCTCGCTCTTTTACCTTCATAACAGGGTCCATCTGACCTGTGCAAGCTGCCCCTCTGTAGGAATTCAGAAGATCAGAAGCAAGAAGAGATAAAAGTTCCTAAGAGGGGAAACAGAGGTTCCTGGGATGATCACAGGGCAAGAAAACCAGACAGAAGTCAGAACCTGACTGTTCAAACATTTCCTCAACATCTGCTGTGCAGCATGCAAGGCCCAAAGAGGAAATACAGCTCTTACAAAATAGCCTCACTGTGTGACGTGCTTCACAGAACACCGTGTCCTACAGTGCCACCCAGAAAGGGCATGACTCCTACTCTCGGAGGAATCACAAAATTGAAGCAGCCTTTATTATGGGGACAGTTTGCCCTGCAGAGGGGGCAAAAGGAGAATCCTAAGCAGAAGAACCAAACATTCAAACAGGCGGGAGAGAGGCCAGCCATGTCAGGACGGGGAAAATGCAAGGGAGACTTAGTTCTATGTGCAGGCCTGGCCAGCCTTCAGACACCCTGGCAGGATGCCATCCACAAAGGTTGACCTCAAGGATCGTGCAGCTGAGTTACAAAAGGAATACATTACGCACACACACAAATCTCAGGTGTTTTGTTGCTGTTAAATTTTATTTTATGAGTATGGATGCTATGCCTTCATGCATGTCTATATGCCATGTGGGTGTACGGCACCTGAAGAGGCCAGAAGAGGACACTGGATCACCTGGAACTGGAGTTACAGATGGTTGTGAGCTGACATGTGGGGGCTGGGAGCTGAGCCTGGGTCCGGTAGAAGAACAGCAATGCTCTTCAGTGCTGAGCTGTCTCCTTCAACCCCACACCCCCAGGTCTTATAATGTCTTAAGTCCCAAAGTTCACTGGAGTCACAGCTTGTATCTAATCGACTAAGAAGGACTATTAACCAGCGCTGCTGCAGAAAGAAATGATCCCATGCAATTCCCTCCAAATTGACCTCTGCCTCCTCCCTCACTACTCTGCCCACACCTGGGGCCGGAGAAGCCATGTGCCTTTCCTATGGATGCTTCAATAGACGCTGTCAGGCTGGGGTGGTGTTGCACACTTGAAACCCCAGCACCTGGGGCAGACCAGAGGTGTGAGACCATAGTGTGGTGATATATTGTGTCCCCCAATATGTTGTACACCCTAATAAAGCTTATCTGAGGATCAGAGGAAAAAGCCAGCCACTATAGTAAACATAGAAGTCAGGCAATAATAGCACTCGCCTTTAATCCTAGCATTCGGGAGGCAGAGAGCTATCCAGATCTCTGAGAGTTCAAGCCACATTAGGAACAGAGCCAGGCGTGGTGGTACACGACTTTAATCCCAGCACTAACCATAGAGGTCTGGAGTCTGTATAGATAGACAGGAAGTGATGTAGCTGGGCAGAGAGAGGAAGTGAGATGGCAGAACAGAAAGGCATATAGGCGTGGGTATACAGGAAGTAGGTCTCTTTGGAAGCTGAGGAGTTGGTGAGGTGAGGTTGGCTGCGGCTTGTCCTATTACTCTGATCTCTCAGTTTTTCAGCCCAATATCTGGCTCCAGGTTTTTATTAATAAGACCATTTAGCAATTCATCTTACACCATAGTTAAAAAAATAAAACAGGAAAGTCCCAGCAACAAACCCACAAATCAGCCTGATCGTGTCCTGAGGGCTGTCTGGGAGCCAAGCTTTCCCTACCAAGATGTCCAGTATTACGTTTCTGATAGACGATACTTGGGGGTGGAGGTTGATTGCTTATTTCTTTTCTTCTTTCATTTTTTCTTGATCTCTCCATACAAAACAGAATGAAATCCAGTCCTGGCCCCGGAAAGCAAGATTACTTCTGCAGGACTAAAACAAAGTTCTCATCAGGAGCACTACGGTTGCTTCTAAGCAGACCCGTGACCCTACTCGGTGCGTGACTCCTGACTCTAGAGAAGACAGATCTTCAACAATGCTGCTGGACATCAGCGGCTGCATGTAGAAGAATGTAAATAGATCCAAGTCCATCATCCTGCATAAAACTCAACTCCAGATGAATCGAGGACCGCAACGTAAGACAGACAGATACCCCGAATCTGACAGAAGAGGAGGAGAGGAACAGCCTTGTACTCATTGGCACAGGAGACAACCTCCTGACCAGGACACTATAGCACAGTCACTGAGACCAACAATTAATAAATGGGACCTCATGAAAAGCTTCTGTGTGACAAAAGACACCATCATTCAGACAGGGCAGCAGCCTACAGGGTGGGAAAAGATCTTTACCAAGTATACATCTGATAGAGGGCAAGTCTCTAGAATATATAAAAAAAACAAAACAAAACAAAACCACTGACCATCAAGAAAAACAACCCAATTTAAAATTGAGGCAGAGAATTCTCAAAAGATGAAACACAAATGGCTGAGAAACACTTAGAGAAATGTTCAACACCCTTAGTCATCAGGGAAATGCAAATAAAAACTCCTTTGAGATTTTTATCTTGCACCAGTCAGAATGACCAAGATCATTAAAACAAATGACAGCTCACGCTGGTGAGGACTGGGGTGAGGGGAACACTCATCCATTGCTGGCGGGAGTGCAAACTGGTACAGCCGCCGTGGAAATCAGTGTGGCGGTTCCTCAGCCGTGAATCAATCTACCTCAAGAGCCAGCGACACCACTCCTGGGCATGTACCCAAACAACTCTACATCCTGCCATAGACACACCTGCTCATGCATGTTCACCGCGGCTATATTCTTAATAGGCAGAAACTGGAAACAGCCTAGATGTCCATCAGCTGATGAACGGACAATGAAATTGTGCCACATTCATTCAATGGGATATTATCCAGCTGTTAAGAAAAATGAAATGTAGAGGTGAATGGGTGGAGCTAGGAAACATTATCCGGAGTGAGGTAGCCTGTCATTCTTCCCATAAGTCACTTCTCAGCCAGTGAACTGCTTCCTGTCTGGCTCAGCTTTTCCTCTAATGTACATGGTTATCTGAAGTGAATGTCTGTGTGTACATACCTTACCATCGCACTCAACCGTGGCACAAGTACCTTTTACACACTGGTCAATGTTGGTGGCATATTAGTTCGGCACGCTGAACGGGCCTGAAGGTTGAAAGCCATTTCACCATCGGTTAAACAGACAGGGAGAGAAGGGACGTGGGGGTGGAGGGGCAGGGGGACGAGTCAGAAGAAGTCATAATAGTGACACAGGGGTGAATATGCCATAATGAAACCTGATGCTGTGTACGCTGAGTTAAAAAATAAAAAGGGTGTGGTGGCGCACGCCATCGATCCCAGCAGAGGGAGGCAGAGGCAGGCGGATCTCTGTGAGTTCAAGGCCAGCCTGGTCTACTTAGAAAAGTTCCAGATCAACCAGAGCTACACAGTGAGCCCCAGGTTCTGTTCACAGCACCCATGTGGCAGCTCATAACCATCTGTAACTAGTTCCAGGGGATCTAATGCCGTTTTCCGGCTTTCGTGAGCACTAGGCACTTACGTGGTCTATGTGCAGACAAAACACCATACACATAAAATAACAAAAATCATTTTTAGAGGAGATATGAGAAGTTATTTTTTGCGTAAACATCCGTTATCACTTTACATTAATGTTACATTAATGGTTGACTAGTTTCGCCAGCAAAGTGAAGCTCGGGGCTAGAAACCAGGTGAGCAGGAATGCTCACTCAGTTATTCCCTGGAAGAAAGGTTCCAACTCCTCCTTTCAAGGATTTAATCGACTCTAAGTCTGAAGTTTACTTTCAACATTAAATAATTTAGAAGCTCTAGGTAGTCTGTGCACGTACAGAGAACCAACAATGGGCAAAGATGTAAGTTAGGACTAAAATAGGCAAAAAGCTATCTTCCCCTCAACCGCCCGGCAGATCATGCAACATTAACTCTGACTGGGGTTCCCAGCGTGACAGTCAGGAGGATGTCCACGCCCAGCTTCCTACTTCCCCTCTCCCTCGCTTCAGGGGTCCCCGGTGGCTTTCTCAGCCTCATCCCCCACCCAATGCACCCAGTATCTGAGACCCAGTCACTAGGTTCAGGAAAGTGAGTTTGTAACCTCCACATTCCCAGCTCCCATGTAATTAACTTGTGCAAGTGGTCTTGGGGCCATCTTTGAGAAACACCGGCCCCTGCCTTGCTGAGAAGCTGGTCAGTCTTAACTGCGCCAGTTTCTGGAAGGTTCCTCACTTGTAAGTGCCCTTCTGCATATGGTGCAGACGGATGCCTGTGTCCGCCTGTCAGGCAGGGAGCCAAGGACTGGGGGATTTACAGGAATGACTGCCATACATTCCTCATCTTCAAAACTCCAGCAGGAAAAATTTTACAAGCTAATTAAGAAAGAATGGAACGTGTTACAGCAAAAACACATGCTAAATGCTAAGCACCCAAATGTACTCCCTCTGCCCTTCTCCCCAAGCTGCCGGCACCCTCCACCTTCCAGACAGCACACCATGCATGACACTGCATTTTCTCCAGTGGACTGTATGCTCAAGGGCTGAGGTCACCCCTGTTTATCTGAGTCCGAGATGCCTGATCAACAATAGATGCTCGGGTGCAGAGTCATTCAGTCAGTTGAGACAGGGCGTCATTAGCAACTTGAACCAGACTGTGGGAAACTTCCCGTCAGACCCCAGATGCTCACGTGGGAACCGGTTTCTAGGGACTTAGCACAAATGAGGGAAGATCGTGTTCTTCACATTTCGGTAAAGTTGCTGTGCAGATCTTCAGTGTCGTTCCAGAGAAAGGGCGTCTAGAATTGTTTATAAGTGTCATACAAGGCGCGTGTCTAATGCCCGTGTGTGTGTGTGTGTGTGTGTGTGTGTGTGTGTGTGTGTGTATGTGTATGTGAAGTGTAGAAAAATTGCTAGAACGAAGTGGTGCTTTTTAAGAATAGTACTGAAAACAAGCCCACACTTCAGTTTCACACAGTAAAACAAGGGTAAGTTGGGTAAGTAAGTAAGTTCCTGCTCGAAACTGTGAGGAAAAGGAAAAGAGGGGGCTAGAGAGACGGCTCAGAGGCAGAGAGCGCTTGGCGTTCTGGCAGAGGCAATGGGTTCATTTCCCGACACCCATGCCACGTGCTCACAACCACCTGTAACCCCAGTTCCAGGAAACGTGCGCGCACACACACACACACACACACACACAAATAAAAATTAAAATTAAAAAAAGGCACAGTAATATAGACCTGTAATTCTGGCAAGGGAGACAGAGATAGCCTGGAATAGTAGCTAGGCCAATGAGACCCTGTCTAAAAATACGGAAGGTGCCTGAGGACCATCACCCGAGGCTGTCCTCTGATCTCTACACTCATGCACACTCACATACACACACACACACACAGCTACATGTACCATACTGTTAGAAATCAGAGAAGGTGTAGGTCAGGGACGTAGTTCTGTGTTCAGCAGGGGAGAGGGGGAGGAGGAGAGGAGGAAGAGCTACCGCTGATGAAGAGGCCTTGGTATGGAAGTACAGACTTTAAGGGGTCTGGGGATGGGCAGTGTTGTCCCCTGAACACGGTTGCGGACTGCATAGTACATTCAGTGAGCGCTGTTAGCAAGCTGTACTGCGTCTGTATTAAAGTGGATGTGTGTTTCTGTATGCGTAGTAGGCCTCAATCAGCAAGTACTTTACAAATGTGAACATGCTAGTTGCACACACACACACACGCACATATACACACACCACTGAAGAGGGGTAAGACAATGTTAAGAGGCAGGATGGGGAGAAGAGCTGATGTGACTTGGCTACTTATGCCCTTGAGACACTCATGGCAGCTATGGTGACCTGTACAAGTTCAAGTCAACAGGTCAGTCAACATTCCTGCAGGTAGCACCTATGGATCCAATAGATTTAAAAAAAAAAAAAAAGCCATAACCAGAGAGAAAGGCCACACAGAGTGGGGTGGGAGATGTGGGTGCCCCAGGTGCCTGGGGGAGGGGGAGGTTGGCAATGGAGATGATCCAGATGCATTATTTACATGCGTAAAATTATCAAAGAATTAATGAAAGATCGTCTACTAAAAATGTGAATTTACTGGGGTTAAGACTGTAGCTCAGTGGTAGAACACTTAGGCGAGGCCCTGGATAAAATCCCCAACACTGCCCTCAAAATCTCACTATATTGAAAGGATAAACATAATGTACTTTGAACCTAGAATGGACTATTATTTAGACGAAAAAGGAAGGGAATTCTTGTCACAGTGTAGATTAGACGTGAAGACATTCTCTTGTTAAGTGAAATAAGCCAGCCACAAAACGACTCTATCTGTGTGATTCTACTTGGATAAGGAACCTCAAGTGGTCAGGGTCACAGAAACACAGAATGCGCTGAGTGCGGAGCTGGAGGGATCAGGAAACAGGAAGCGGTAAACTTGCCGTAAGAGAGTTCCAGAGACACACAGCACAGTGAAAATTCACTTATCACTATTGAACTAAACACCTCAACAGGGTTAAGACAGTGCCTTAGTTAGGATGTCTATGGCTGTGATAAAATACCATGACCAATAGCAACTTGGAGAGGGAAGGGTTCACTTTACCCTACAGCTCTC
>CABHPP010101688.1:0-18405 GCA_902168425.1 Peromyscus attwateri | reverse complement strand
AAAATAACCACACGCCCCCAAACAAACCAAAATCCTAGCATGCGAGAAGCACTGGAACAGTCTTTACAATCATATAGATTTGTGCCAGAACTAGTGAGGCAGAATCCCCACCACTAAGAAAACTCAGAAAAGGACACTTACCAATGAAGGGAAACTATAATCAATCCCCTTCTTAGCTAGTTTCTTCCGGAGTAATTTTTCCTTCTTCTTAAACCGACATTCCATCTTCAACATTTGCAAATGTCCCCGTTTCTGATTATAACGTTTCACTGCTGGAAATGATGGCTGTTGAAATGGAACATTCCACTGTTTAAAAAGTTCTTTATGGACTTTTTCTGGTGGCAGAAATTTACCTATATATAAAAAGAACAAAACAAACAAAAAGCAAAAGAGAAAGGATCTTAACTTTAATTTTATGTTTTCCCTAGGGCCATTTCTTGTGGTATGAACTAACTACATGGCAGAAAAATACCTTTTAGAAACGCAATTAATTATTGTCTATGCAAACACATGTGTGTGGGCTCACATGCCTCAACACACCTGGAGGTGTGTTGAGGACACCTTTGTGAAGATGGTTCTCTCTTTCCACCTTTACGTGGGTTCTGCGGATTGAACTCAGATTGTCACACTTTCACAGCAAGCATCTTACCTGCTGAGCCACCTGTCTGTGCTCTTTTTTAACACAGGGTCTCACGTAGTCTAAGCCAGCTCTCAACACCCTGTTTTGCCTAGAATAACCTTGAATTTTTGATCCTCCAGCGTCCACATTTAATGCTGAGTACAGGCATTAAAGGCTTGTGCCATCAGATGCAGTCCGTGTGTTGATAAGAGATGAAATCCACGGCCTTGTGCATGCTAGGCCAACATTCTACCAGCTAAGCTACACTCCTGGGCCGGGATGATCCCATTCTATCTGGGGCGGGCTAATGATTTGAGGCAACAGTCAGAAAATTCTGTCGAATCCAGAGCCCTTTCTGATGTTTTCCCTCAAAGCAGACGAAGTGCAGCACCAGTCCTCCTAGGTTCCTGCCCAGCCACTTTCCCTAACAGGAGCCATGCTTACAACTGAGCATGGCACCCCATCAGGCCACTAGAATGTCTCTCGTGGTGAAGGAACTGGGAGAACAATGTTACAGCAAGCCCTGTCAACCTCTGGATTGGTCCTAGGGCAGGGCACTCTACCATGGGTGTAGGTAGGCTTCCAAGGACAGAGATCTGGATGGCGACGCTACAGGCGTCCTGGGATGGAACACAGAAGTTATCGACTACACTTTGCCTTGTGTACAGCGAATGCACATGTGTGTCTGGATGAGCGTCTGTGTGGAGCATGTGGTTTTCTGCTCTACCATGGTCTGCCTTGTTTCCTTCAGATCCTCTCTAAACCTGCAGCTAGGCTGGCAGCCAGCGTGCCATCCAATGTCATTTAGTCTGGATTTTGAAATGGGATTCTTTACCTTTGGTGTTAACCTGTTTAGACTGCATGAATGGGCTGTACCCAGACCTCAGAATAAACTGAGTTTTACAGGTGTCAAGAATCTGACCTGTAGCCTATCTCTCCCCCACTCTGGTTCCCTCACATTCCCAACAACTAAACATCAATCACCTCTGGTTTGGCATTTACCATCCATTAGGTCAGGGATGCCGTCGGTCTGCACTCCCACCCTTTACCTGGCTCATGCCTCTCTATAACATCAGTTTTTTCCCTTTTCTTTTCTTTTCTTTGAGACAAATCTACCTGTCTCTGCCTCCCACGTACTAGGATTAAAGGCACATGCTACCATGCTAGGCTTTAACTGTATCAGTTTCCAATCTGAGTATTTCCTCAGCAAAGTCCTTTTTAATCACCCACTAAGGATGGGTTAGCTCTTCTTCCTGAGTACAAGCCCCACAAGTAACTGCTTAATCCCATCAGTATAGAAACAGCCCTCGTGCTAGAAGGTCAGAGCACTCACACGATAGAAGTCTTTCACCAAAAAGGTAGTTGTCCATTGTTTCTGCAACTATCTTGGCAACATCCTCAGACTCAAACTCCACAAAGGCATACCCTCTGCTGTTTCCAGTCTGCAACAGAAAACCCACAAAAGGAACAGTTAAATCTAACACATCACCACGCTCCTAACATGCCCCTGTGGGTGCTCAGGAGATGCCATGGTTACCACTTCAACCCCAACCCCACTCCACACACCCTGGAACTGGTACACAAAAAGAAAACAACTAAGACAGTTACAACCTGGAACACAGATTTTTCTGGCCTCCTTTAACCCCCCCAGAAAGCACATGGAAGGCCGTCTCTGGGCTCCCACAGTCCTGGACTCTGCTCTTTGGAGTTTCACGGGCAGTCCTATTTGTCACACGCATGTTGCTTCATTAAGAACATAGCAGTGTGCCCAGGCATGGTGGCGCACACCTTTAATCCCAGCACTTGGGAGGCGGGGGGCAGATGGATCTCTATGAGTTCAAGATCAGCCTGGTCTACAAAGTGAGTTCCAGGACAGCTAGGGCTGTTACACAGAGAAACCCTGTCTCGAAAAAACCAAAAACAAACAAACAAACAAACAAACAAAATAAAAACCTAGCAGCCTGGCCACATCTGTAACCCTGGTTACACAGGAGGCTGAGGCTAGCCTCAAACTCAAGAGATCTGCCGGCCTCTGCCTCTCAAGGGTTGAGATTAAAGGTATGCGCCACTATGCCAGGCTTATTTTCTTGTGACTCCACTGTAACTTGTAAAGCTATTTTATTTATATTTACTAATTTACAGTCAGGCTCTCCTTATGTATCTCTGGCTGACCAGGAACTCATGACATAAGCCAGGCTGGCTTGGAACTCAACAGAACTCTGCAGGCCTCTGCTTCCTCAGATTAATTGGTGGGATTAAAGGCGTCCACTATCATACCTAGCTTGTGAAAAGTTCTTGAGTGTGAACTTTGTAGGTGACAATGTTGTGCCTATAAATACAAAAGATGACATATAATTGAAAAACAAAAATACACACAGTTGAGTTCTGATACATCATCTTACCCGTTTACTCCTGGACAGTCTAAATCTGTTAATAGTGCCAAACTGGGTAAAGTAGTCATAGATGTGGCTTTCGTTAAGTGTTGATGGCAGGTGGCCCAGAAAGATGACTCCAGGCTTAAGATTTTCTCCCTTCTTCTGCTGAGGACAAAAACAACAGATAAACATTTTAAAAATACAAACTCATGCTGCACCAAAACTTGTGTGAGTGTGTGTATACTTTTCTGAACAGGGTCTCACTATGGAACCTTGGCTGGAATGGAACTCACTATGTAGACTAGGCTGGCCTCTAACTCTTGAAAGCTAGGATTAAAGGCCTCCACCATGCCCTTTGAGGGTTATTAATTCTAACGTCTTTTTAGGGGACAGGCAGAGATCTGCCTGCCTGTGCTTCCCCAGCACTAGGACTGAAGGTATCTATCACCTAGCCTGGCTTGTAACAAAACTGTTCCCTCCCCTTGGTATAGGAACCTACTCATATGTCTATCACAGCAGTAATTAAAGAACTAGGTTTTTGATGTCTTTCTTTCCTTAAGGAAAACTGTCCGGCTGCCAATGGTTTTCTTGGGGCAGCAAGATGGCTCAATCACAGGGGGCTACAGCACAAGAGACAGACTCTCAAGGGCTGTCTTCTGACCTACACATGCACCATGACACAGACCATGGACACACACATCCACACTCACCCACTCCCACAAAAAGTTGTCTAACACCTTGGTACAACATGTGCTGGAGAGCTGGCTGTACTGTTGAGTGAACAGACAAGCAAGCAAATGTCTGTCATTGTCACTAAACCTGGGACCTTTAATTCTGAATGTAGATGACAGTTTACTCACACCTAATCATATATTTCCAGTTGTTAAGCCTTCACAATGCAGATTGTAGTTCTCTGTCACCATACTCTAAAATCTGCTTGTTTTCCATCAGGTAGAGTGACTCGGGCCTGTAATTCCACCATTCAGGAAGTGGACACAGGGGTTCAAGGCCTCAGCTGCACACACAGTAAATTTAAGGGTAGCTTGGGCTACCGGTAGTGACATTAAAAAAACAAAAACAAAAACCAACCCTCCCCAAAAGACCCCACAACAACGACAAAAAACAAAAACAAAAACAAAAACTTTCTTTTTCTCCAGTGCACTTCATGCTAAAAACCAAAGGGAATGTAAACGTTTGTTAGGGGCCATTGTCAGCAAATGGAGCTTGACAAGTAACGTCTCTATCTTCCTTCTTTCTTTTCTTCTTCTTCTTCTTTTTTTTTTTTTTTTTAATTTTTTCGAGGTAGGGTTTCTCTGTGTAGCCCCGGCTCTCCTGGAACTCACTCTGTAGACCTGGCTGCCTCTGCCTCCCGAGTGCTGGGATTAAAGGCGTGCACCACCACCGCCTGGCAACGTCTCTATTTTCTTTAGCTAAACCCTGGTCTGAATATGTAGTCCAGGCTACCTCTGACGCTCGATCCTCCTGCTCCCCCCTCCCAGGTGCTGGGTCCGGGGATGTCAACTCCGTCTTCTAAGCACTCCAACGCAAGGGACATATCTACCTTCCGAGTGCTGCGGGAGCCCAGGAACCCTCACTTTGCGAGCCAAAGCGGAAGCCTATTTGGTTGTGCCACGCTCCTACGCGTGGTACCGCTTTGTCTCCACGTGAGTCCTGAGGGCCTAAGGACCGAAGCTCACACCGATTCCCGACCTGCCTCAGTCTCCTGACTTGAACCGTAGTCTCCAAGCCCGTGAGAGGTCGGCTCCCCAGGCAGCCCGGCCGCCCCGCCGCGCCCGGCCGCTCACCTTTTTCACGCGCTGCTGGATCTGCGTCAGCTGCTCCTGAAACTTGGAGTCTTCCAGCGGGTTCAGCGCCAGACTCGGCTCTGAGGGGCCAGCTAACACCGCCATGCTGGAGGAAGCCTTCCAAGCCGGTCCACGCGGAGCTCCCGGAAGTGACGCTCCCACTGCCTCCCGGAAGCGGAAGTAGAGGCGGGAAGAAGGGCAGGCAAGAACAGCCGGTCCCAGTGACTCGTATTGGGCGAGTTCGATCGCCACCTACTGGCCAGAAACTGAGACGCTTTCTAAAGCGGATTAAAAATAAACCCCAAGGCGGAGGCTTTGGCTCAGTTGGCGAAGTCCTTGCCAAGCATGCACGAAGTCCTAGGTTGGAAACCGAGACTGGAGTCCCACGTCTGTAATCCCAGCACTTAGAAGGTGGAGGCAGGAGGATCATTTATATAGTGAGTTCGAAGACAGACTGGGCTCCAAGGGACCCTGGCTCAAAACCAAACAACATAAAGTCCCAAATATTACCTGTGCCCTTGATACACTGCTAACCAGTCCTTCACTTATGACCTCCCGCCGACCCAACTCATTTGTGGTTTTGTTGTTGTTGTTGTTGTTGTTTGTCATTCTTCGGATTTATTTAAATTGAGACAGGGTCTCACCATAGGTTTCTTTATGGCATTTTCATAGAGATGTCACTTCTGTTTGAGTGTGTGCAGGTGCACATATGCACGTTTGTGTGGGGTCAGAAGACAGTGTCAGTTATCATTTTTCTGGTGCTTCCCAACTTGTTTTTTTTGAGACAGTCTGGCCAGGGACTTTCTGGGTCGCCGGCTGGCCAGCTTGCTTCAGAGAGAACTACCTGTCCTCTCCTTCCAGCACTGGGATAAGAAAGTGATATTATGTCCAGCTTCCAACTCTGGTATCCTATACCAAGTGAACTGCTTTCTGTTTCTTTCTGAAAAGTCAGAACTGATACTGCCGGGTGTGGTGCTCAACAGTACAGTGCTTGCATGGCCTGCACAGAGCCTAAGTTCAGATTGTAGCCTTGAAAAAGGGAGGGTGTGTGTGTGTGTGTGTGTGTGTGTGTGTGTGTGTGTGCGCCAACTCTGTGGACTATCCAATTCCCAGTCCAAGCCCCTCTGTTTGTCACACTTAAATAATTTACTACTCTTTTAAAATATTAAAATTATATACATTTAAAGTTTTATTTTACTTTTAATTGTGTGTCTTGGGGGGAGGTGTCTGTGCAGGGTGAATGCAATGCCTGAGGCTGGAAGAGGGTTTCTGATGCCCTGGAGCTGGAGTTACAGGTGATTGTGAGGCACTAACATGGGTGCTGGGAATGGAATTCCAGTTCCCTGGAAGAGCAGCAAGTGCTTCTCTAGCTCCACTGTTCATGTTTTTAATAGTAGATATTAAGTTAACATAACGAGTTTTATTATGGCATTTACATATAGATAGATAGATAGATAGATAGATAGATGATAGATAGATAGATAGATAGATAGCTCATATTCATCTCCATTGCCCTCTCTTTCGCCTCCCACTTCTGCTGACCCCCTTCCTCTTCCCAACTAGCCAACCTTCCAATCATGTGTGTGTGTGTGTGTGTGTGTGTGTGTGTGTGTGTGTCCCACCAAGTTTTATTAGTGTTATTTACAGGAACACTGTATTTAAGTTCGCTTTTCAATTCTGTGTTACATTCATTTATTTCTTGTGGGGCAGTGGTGTGTGCCATGCATGGTGTGTGATATGGTGTGTGCCATGGTGTGTGCCATGGTGCACATGTGGAAATGAGAGGACAACTTGCAGGAGTCAGTTCTTTCCTTCCATGTAGGCCCTGGGGATCAAAATCAGGTTGTCAGCCTTGGTGGCAAGTGCTTTACCTGATGAGCTGTCTCCATGGCTGATATGCTAGAGGCTTCCACAGCAACCTGTTTCCAGTCTCATTGGCCCTGTACAAGCATTCCTATTTCTCCACATTTTCATCAACACTTTGTGTGTGTGTGTGTGTGTGTGTGTGTGTGTGTGTGTGTGTGTGTACGCTAGTGTCTGGTAGTTTGGGTTGCATTCTCTGGTGACTAGGGACATTATTCAGGTTTTTCACATGATTAGAGGACATCTATACATCTTTCTGAGAAGTGTCTATTCAAGGGGCTGAAGAGCAGTTAAGAGAGTGTACTGCTCTTCTAGAGGACCAGAGTTTGATTCCTGGCATTCATATCAAGTGGCTTACAACTGCTGTAACTCCAGTTCTAGGGGATCCAATGCCCTCTTCTGGCCTCCAACTGCACCTGTACTCATACGCACACACCTACACACATAACATACAGACACGAAATTAAAAATAAATAAACCTTTTGTTTGTTTGTTTGTTTTGAGACAGAGTCTCATTATGTAATGCTGGCTGTCCTGGAACACACTATAGGTGGAATTTCTCTGTGTCCTGGCAGCTACTCCCAAATAACCACTCAGAGACTTAGCATTAATTATAAATACTTGGCTAATAGCTTAGGCTTTTCTCCAGCCAACTCTTATAACTTAAATTAGCCCATTTCTATTAATCTATGTGCTGCCCCAAGTCTCATTTACCTCATCTGTGAACTTCCCATATTGCTTCTTTCCAGTCCAGCTTGAGACTCCTCAGACTCCACCCTTCTTCCCAGCATTCTCTCTGCCTCAAAAATCCTGCCTAGCTCTCAGCCAATTAGCTTTTTATTAACAATGAGAGCGATACATTTTCACATTGTTCAGAAGAATTATTCCATAGCAACACACTGTAGACCAGGCTGGCCTCAAACTCAGAGATCTGCCTACTTCTGCGTCCTGAGTGCAGGGTTTAAAGGCACACACACTGGCTAAAACTGAATAAATCTTAAAAAAAGAAATGTTTTTCAAGTCCTCTGTCTATGTTTTTAATGTGTGTTTGTATGTGTGTGGGTGAGCATGTTCATAGGTGAATGACTGTGAGGAGGTCAGAGGACAGCCTCCAGTGTCATCCTTGGGAATGTCCACTCCCTTTCACACAGGGTCTCTTACTGGCTGGCCATGGATTTTTCTTTCTCCAAATCCCTGGCACTGGGATCATAAGCACATACATCTGAATAAAAGAATATGTACAAGTGTTTTGCCTGCTTGTATGTATGGGTGTATGTATGTATGTATGTATGTATGTATGTATGTATGTATGTAATGTCTGGTGCCTGAGAAGGCCAGAAGGGTATAGGATCCCCTGGAACTGGAGTTACAGATGGCTGTGAGCCACTGTGTGGGTGTTTAAAGAGAACCTGGATCTTCTGCAAAAGGAGCAAGTGCTCTTAACACTAAAGCCATTTCTTCGGCCTTACATCCAACTTTTTTCATAATTTTTAAGTTGATTCTTTGTGAATTTGACAGCATGTACCCCAATCCTACCCATTTCCCAGTCCTTCCATATCCACCCTCCACCCTTGTAACCTCCCCCTAAGAGGAAAAAAATCTTTCTGTGGAAGCTGCGGTGTGTCATGCAGTATATCATTTTGTCCAAAGTGGCATTACTTCATTCATTGCAATGAGTAGTTGGTCTAGTTTGAGGCCTCTGACTTCTGCTACACCATCAATACAGGATCCTCACCAAAACTCCTCTTGGATATCCTAATGTTGCCCTGAGTCATGGAGATCCTGCAGCTGTGGTTCTGCAGGATTGGTCCCTTCATAAGCTCCAGCAGCTCATTGCTGGGGTAGATGCTGAGGTGGGCCAATTCAAAGCCCTAGATCTGGGCCTGGGTGGTAGCTGAGTTGGTCAACTCGCCAGCTTTCCCAAGTGCAGCAAGGAGCAGGGCCAGCTCAGAAAGGCACTCGGTCATCAACATGACCTCAGATGGCAGCCCAGACCATAGATGTCCACATGGCCTTTGGTGATAATGTGAGCCACAGACATAGACACAGACCCCTGCTTAGGTAGGGCCATGGACCGAGACATGGCCCTTAGCAGCAGCAGGGTCCCGGACATCACCATGACCTCAGGTGACAGTGCAGGCCTCTTATATCAGTCTGTTCCTCACCAAGGTTGCATCTCCAGTTCTGCCTTTCTTCACAGTACACAAACTGTGACGCTTCTCTCTCTACCTCATACTTGCTCATTGTATTGGCACCTGCCCTGTGTCCTCTGGCTGCCTTCCACTCTGGCCTAGGCAAGGCCTGTCCCCACTGTAGCTGAAGTTTTCCTGTGTCCAACCTGGCCCATGATCAGGACAAATCTCTCTCACCTGCCAGTCCTGCAGCCGCTTGGACCCAAGTAAACACACAGAGGCTTACATTAATTAAAACTGCTCAGCCATTAGCTCAGGCCTACCACTGACTAGATCTTACATTTAAATAACCCACAATTCTTATTTATGTTTAGCCATGTGGCTTGGTACCTTTCCTCAGCTCTGCCTTCACATCTTGCTTCCTCTGTGTCTGGCTGGTGACTCCTGACTCTTCTCAGAATATTCTTCTCTGCTTGTCCTGCCTATACTTCCTGCCTGGCTACTGGCCAACCAGCACTTTATTTGTTAACCAATCAGACCAACACATTCACAGCATACAGAGCAATATCCATAGCACCCCACTTCTTTTCATTTCAATTTTTTTGAGATTTTATATACAAGTACTGTATTTATGTATTCACATCATTTCTCTCCCTCCCTCTCCCCCTCCCCCTCCTCCCATATCCCTATCACTTCCTCTCAATTCACAAACACTTCATATATATCCTGCTGAATCTATTTAGTATGGACTAACCATTTAGTGTTGCTCCTGTGTATAGGTGCTTGGGACTGACCACTTGGGGTTGGAAAACCTATCAGGGAACTCTTTCCTGGAGAAGACAGATGCTACCTCTCAGTAGCCATTCATTGCTTGTTCCTCTTCTTGTGAAATTCCTCATTTCCATGTTGACATTCTGCAGGTATTGTTTAGGCAACCATATTACTGAGACTTCACAGGTGCAGCTTCTCTATCATGTCTAGAAGATACTGCCTCTCCACCAGAATGGCATCCTGGTGTTCTGGCTCTTACATCTGACCAGTCTTCCACAATTTTCCCCAAGCTTTAGGTTTAAGGGTTTCATTGTAGATATATCTGTTGCTACAGGGCACCTCCATGGTCCCTTATTCTCTGCATTTTGACTCTGTAATCCTTTCCATCTGCTGCAAAAAGCAGCTTCTTTGATGAGTGGTGTGCTGGGTAGTATTTGACAACTTGACACAAACTAGAGTCACTTGGCAAGAGGCCACTTCAATTGAAAAAATGCCTCCATCATATTGTGAACATGTTGATTGGTGTATGGGAAAGCCCAGCCCACAATGGATGGTGCCAGTGGTCCTGGGCAGTAAACTGGGGGTCAGGCATGTGGTGCACTCCTTTAATCACAGCACTCAGGAGGTGGAGACAGGCAGATCTTTGTGAGTTTGAGGCCAGCCTGGTCTAGTTAGCAAGTTCTAATGCAACCAGGGGTACAAAGAGCCTGTCTCACAAAAGGGGGGTGGTGGTGGTGGTGGTAGGTTGAGCTAAGCAAGACAGCAAGCCATGGGGAGCAAGTCAATAAATAGTGTTCCTCCATGGCCTCTGTTTCAATTCCTGCCTCCAGATTCATGCCTTGAGTCTGTGCCCTGACTTTTTCAGGGATGGACTATAACCTGGGAATTGTAAGATGAAATAAAATCTTTCTTCCTCAAGCTAGTTTTAGTCAGTATTTTATCATAGCAACAGGGAAGAAAGCTAATAGGTGAGAGCTATATCTATCTGTGGATATAAATATTTAGACTATGGTTAAAAATTATATTGGATTAGGCATGGATTCTCCCATTAAGAGGGCTTTGAATCCAGTTAGACTGCTGTTGGTTACCCCATATAAACCTGTTACCATTGCAACATTGTGGCTTGCCAGGCTGGTCATTGTTGTGGTTTATAGGCTTTACAGCTAGGTAAGATTATTGATTACTTTTTTCCTTGGCAGTTTGCATAGTACTTTCTGATACTGTGAGAGCTGGTTCTTGGAGAGGAGGCTTCCAGGTCAGTTCCAGCTTGACTCTTCTAAGTCCTGGATCTGAAATGTATGGTGTTTTCAGCCATCGAGTCTTGTCTTCAAGTTCTGGGGGGCAACCAAGGCCAATGGCAATAACCTATATTGCTTTGAGAACCCCCCTGACTCCACCACATCCCTGACCAACAACTCAGATGGAGGTTTCCATGCCTGGTGCTGACTGGGGTTTCTGTTAGATTGTCTATGGCTGTTAGAGGGAGTATCATCACCCTGTACCACATCCAACATTTCTACATGGGTTCTGGTCATTAAACTTGGGTCTTCATGCTTTCAAGGCAAGTTTCTTTACTGACTGAACTATCTCCCCAACCCTGCCTGTTATTTTGTTTTTGAACAGGGTCTCATTATGCTGCCCACGCTGACCTATAGCTGGCAAACCTAAGCTCAGCCTCCTAAGTAGCTGGGTTGACAGGTGAGTGCTTTGTACCCAGCAATTATACATTTTTAATTGTGATTTTTGGTTTTTCCCACATTTTAACAGTTCATTAAATAATCTGGATATTAGTCGCTTAACAACTATGACTCATGGTATTCTATCTCATGTTGGGGTTTTCTTTCTTTTTCTTTCCTCCCTGTTTTGTTTTGTTTTGTTTTGTTTTTGAGACAGAGTTTCTCTATGTAACAGCCCTGGCTGTCCTGGAGCTCACTTTGTAGATCTGGCTGGCCTTGAACTCGTAGAAATCTGCCTGCCTCTGCCTCCTGAGTGCTGGGACTAAAGGCTTGCACCACCACAACTGGCACGCTTTTCTTTTTCTTGATAGTGTCCTTTGAGAAACAAAACTCTAATGCATCATTTTGTTTTTGAGGCAGGGTCTCAGGCAGCCCAAGCTGGTCTCCAATTACTGTGTAGCCTGTCTTACTGCCCTGACTGCTGGGATTACAGGTGTATGTCACCACACTTGGTTTATGTGACACTGGGGATTGAACCCAGGGCTTCATGATTGTTAGACCAGAACTCTACCAAATGAGCCTCAGCCTCCAAACTGTAATTTCGATCAAAATATTTTTTATTTGTTGTTTGTGGGTTCAATTCTCAACATCTATATGGTGGCTTACAACCACCCCTACCTCAGTTTCAGGGGCTCTAATAGTCTCTTATGACCTCTTTGGGTAGCAGGCACACCCATACTCATAAAATAAAATATTTAATAAAATAAATCAATGAAACAAAGAGTTGGTTCTTTGAAAAAAATCAACAAAATATACAAACCCCTATCCAAATTAACCAAAAGGCGGAGAGAGAGAGCATCCAAATTAACAAAATCAGAAATGAAAAGGGAGACATAACAACAGACAACAAGGAAATCCAAAGAATCATCAAGTCACACTTCAAAAACCTGTACTCCACAAATTTGGAAAATCTAAAAGAAATGGGCAATTTTCTGGATAGGTACCATATACCTAAGTTAAATCAAAACCAGATAAACTGTTTAAATAGACCAATAACCCCTAAATAAATAGAAAGTCATTAAAAGTCTCCCAACCAAAAAAAAAAAAAAAAGCCCAGGACCAGATGGTTTCAGTGCACAATTCTACCAGAATTTCAAAGAAGAGCTAATTCCAATACTCTTCAAATTGTTCTACACAATAGAAACAGAAAGAACATTACCAAACTTTTTATGAGGCTACAGTTACCCTGATACCCAAACCACACAAAGATGCAACAAAGAAAGAGAATTACAGACTAATCTCCCTCATGAACGTTGATGCAAAAATAAGCAACAAAATATTGGCAAACCGAATCCAAAAACACATCAAAAAATTATCCACCATGACCAAGTAGGCTTCATCCCAGAGATTCAAGGATGGTCCAACATACAAAATCTGTCAATGTAATATACCATATAAGAAAACTGAAAGAAAAAATCCACATGATCATCTCATTAGATACTGAAAAAGCCTTTGACAAAATCCAACACCCCTTCACGATAAAGGTCCTAGAGAGATCAGGAATACAAGGAACATACCTAAACATAATAAAGGCAGTTTACAGCAAGCCAACAGCCAACATCAAATTAAACAGAGAGAAACTCAAAGCGATTCCACTAAAATCAGGAACAAGACAAGGCTGTCCACCCTCCCCATATTTATTCAATATAGTACTTGATGTTCTAGCTAGAGCAATAAGACAACAAAAGGAAATCAAGGGGATAGAAATTGAAAAGGAATAAGTCAAACTTTCACTATTTGCAGACGATATGATTGTATACATAAATGACCCCCAAAATTATACCACGGAACTCCTACAGCTGATTAACTCCTTCAGTAAAGTGGCAGGATACAAGATCAACTAAAAAAAAATCAGTAGCCCCCCTATATACACAATGATAAAAGGGCTGAGAAGGAAATAAGAGAAACATCACCCTTTACAATAGCCACAAATAAAGTAAAATACCTTGGGGTAACACTCACTAAACAAGTGAAGAACCTGTATGATAAGAACTCTAAGTCTCTGAAGAAAGAAACTGAAGAAGATATCAGAAAATGGAAAGATCTCCCATGCTCATGGATAGATAAGATTAACATAGTAAAAATGTCAGTCTTACCAAAAGCAATCTATAGATTCAATGCAATCCCCATCAAAATCTCAACACAATTCTTCACAGACCTGGAAAGAACAACACTCAACTTCATATGGAAAAACAAAAAACACAGGATAGCCAAAAGAATTCTGTACAATAAAGCAACCTCTGGGGGCATCACCATCCCTGACCTCAAGCTCTACTATAGAGCTATAGTAATAAAAACAGCTTGGTACTGGCATAAAAACTGACATATGGACAAATAGAATCAGATTAAAGACCCTGACATTAATCCACACACATATGAACACCTGATTTTTGACAAAGAAGCCAAAACTATACAATAGAAAAAAGAAAGCATCTTCAACAAATGGTGCTGGCATAACTGGATGTCAACATGTAAAAGATTACAAATAGATCCATATCTGTCACCATGCACAAAACTCAAGTCCAAGTAGATTAAATACCTCAACATAAATCCAGTTACACTGAACTTGATAGAAGAGAAAGTACGAAATAGTCTTGAACACATTGGCACAGGAGACCACTTCCTAAACATAACACCAGTAGCACAGACACTGAGAGCAACAATTAATAAATGGGACCTCTTGAAACTAAGAAGCTTTTGTAGGGTAATAGACACGGTCAATAAGACAAAAAGACAGCCTACAGAATGGGAAGAGATCTTCATCTGACAGAGGACTGATCTCCAAAGTATATAAAGAACTCAGGAAACTAGACATCAAAATACTGAACAATCCCATTAAAAAATAGTCTACAGAGCTAAACAGAATTTTCGAAAGAAGAATTTCAAATGGCTGAAAGACATTTAAGGAAATGCTCAACGTCCTTAGTCATCAGAGAAATGCAAATCAAAATGACTCTGAGATACCACCTTACAACTGTCAGAATGGCTATGATCAAAAACACTAATGACAGTTTATGTTGGAGAGGGTGTAGAGCAAGGGGAACACTCCTCCACTGTTGGTGGGAGTGCAAACTTGTACAACCACTGTGGAAATCAGTATGGCGGTTTCTCAGAAAATCGGAAATCAATCTACCTCAAGACCCACCCATACCACTTTTGGGCATATATATACCCAAGGAATGCTCAATCATACCACAAAGATACATGCTCAACTATGTTCACAGCAGCATTATTCATAATAGCCAGAACCTGGACACAACCTAGATGCCCGTCAACTGAAGAATGGATTAAGAAAATGTGGTACATATACACAATGGAGTACTACTCAGAAGAGAAAAAGAATGACATCATGACATTTACAGGCATATGGATGGAACTAGAAAATATCATTCTGAGTGAGGTAACCCAGACTTAGAAGGACAAACATGGTATGTACTCACTCATAAGCGGATACTAGATATAAAGCAAAGGACAATCAGACTGAAACCCACAGATCCAGGGAGACTACCTAGCAGGAGGGACCCTAGGATGACTGTGGCTTATAGTAAGTTTTGGTTTTGCTATTCACTATTTCACTATTAGAATAAGAATTTGTACCATATCAAACTGATGAAAGGATATGCTGGCTGTACTTTCAGGAGGGGAGGCTAAAATCTTTTTAGATTATGGATTAGCCTATAGAAAACTGTCTGCCTTAAATCAAACAGTGAAGGGGAAGATGAATAGGAATTTCACTTACACAACTCAAGTAAAACATAGCTCTCTGAACAGATGAAGATAGGTTTTTTCTGTAGCCCAGAATCCAATCAATATTTATGTGTATAATTCAGCTATTATTTGGCTTAAAAGGGCTTATTGGGAAATGTTATAATTTTTATTATTTTCTACAGAGAAAATATTTTCCAGTTTCAAATAACCCTGGACTTTTGAATCATAACCTGTTTTTATGTTCAGGCTGTGTATTATTTCTCCTGCAGTTGTACATAAAATGTTTTTACATTAAAAAAGGACAAATACTATATAATTGTATTACATGAAATATATAGAATATACAAATTCATAGAGACAAAAAAATTAGACGTTATCTCAAGATGGAGAAGGAAGGAATACAGGGCAATGATTTCCTAAGTACAGAATTTCTGTTTTGTGTGATGGAATATCAGACAGCAATATCAGGACATAATATCATTAATGTAATAAATCAATACAATTAATATAACTAATGAATGTCATAAATGTAGTTATTGAATGAATACTGCAAATGTAATCAATGAATACCATAATTGTAATTAATATCGTAAGTGTAATTAATGAATATTATGAGTATAATTAATATCTTGAATGTAATTCATGCCACCGAATTGTGAACTTAAAAAATGGTTACAATTGCAAATACTATGTTCATTTAAAAAAATAAGGTAGAATGTAATCACCATACATTATATGTGAGTATGAAATTGAAAAAAAAATAAGGCAGTATTCCTACAAATGACCTTGCTCAGTTAGAAAGGAATGAATATTTGCAGAGATCACCTATCTCCCAAAGCAATCTGTCTTGCCTGAAGCAGGGAAGAGAGACTGTGGAACCATCCTAGCTTTCTATGGCTGCAAACAACTTTTTTAGTGTTTGAAATAAACAGTTCAGTCTGTTGAGGTCAGATTCTTGTCTTTTTCTGCCTTCTGTTTCTTTATGCTACCTCAGATATTTAACACACCCACACACCCACACATGCTACTAATAAATAAAAACCAGTCAAAAGGTAGATATAACTTGAATACTGGTCAACAGACAGTTGGTAAAATTTGATTTCATTCAGTGTTACAAAGGATTGTTAAATTTGGGCCCATGCTACAACTTTGAGGACACTGTAAAATAATGTGAAATAAGTCTATGCTGGATAATTTTATCAGCCTGACAGAAACTGATTTGAGAGGAGGGAACCTCAAAAATGCCTCCATAAGATCAGGCTGTAGGTAAGCCTGTAGGGTATTTTCTTAATTTGTGATCTCTGGGGGAGGGCCCTGCCTATGGTGTGTGGTGCCTAGGCTGGTGGTCCTGGGTTCTATAAGAAAGCAGGCTGAGCAAGCCATGGAAGCAAGCCGGTAAGCAGCACTCCTCCATGGCCTCTGCATCAGCTCCTGCCTCCAGGATCCTGCCCTGTTTGAGTCCCTATCCTGACTTCCCTCAGTGATGAACTGTCATGTGGAAGTATAAACTGAAATAAACCCTTTTCTCCCCAAGTTGTCTTGGTCATGGTGTTTCTGATAAAAATTCCCACCATGCCCCCACAGTTGGGTATGGTTGCACATGCAGGGCTGGACACTTAGTCATCTCTGCCTACTCATTTCCGGGTCATATGTCCTGTGTGACCCATGCCCCATGATTTCATGGTCATGCAGTTGGGCAGATGTAAAGGCATGATCTCTGCACGTGGGCCTGTGTGCACAGGTGCATCCTGGCCATGTTCCCCGGTCTCTTTTACTTGCATGTGTCTTTCCACAGGCCTGATCACATTTATCCCTTTCTCTGTCTTGATAAAACTCTTGTTAGTGGATTCTGTGTGTTGTGACTTTTCCTTTGGGGTAAGAGCACCGCAAAAAAAAAAAAAAAAAAAAAAAATTTCTGAGTTGCACTTCTTCACCTGAAACTCACTATGTAGCTGAGGATGACCTTGAACTACTGATTTACCTGCCTTGGCCTCTGGAGTGCTGGGAGCACAGTAGTGTGCCACCACTCCCAGTTTATGTGATGCTGGAACCTAGGCTGTTCAGATTCATCGGAACTAAATGCCCTTGCCTGAGGGGTGGATTAAAGGAGGATCCTGGTAAATAGAAACTCAACCCCAGGCCTCCATTTACCTAACAGCAATCCTTCCGTTTACCAGGTCATAGTTCTTCTGTTTAGGACATTGTCATCAGTACTTGCTGCAAAGCACAATAATATGAAGTAGGATTTCTGCTGATTATGACAAGCTAATATCTGGAAGAAGCCAAGGTCCTTCCAGAGGCAAAGCAGGGGCCCAAGGAGTCTTGATGATATTGGCTTTTGATTATTAGCCATTTCCTGTCATGAATTTCTCATGTGCTATTGTAGCTTTTCCATCATTCATTGGGCACATTTTCTCCTCTACTAATGGAATATTTAGATAACCTTCTGCACAGTAACGAAGCCAGGATCTCTCATTTCCAGCCTTTCTGTAATTAGCATTACAGAATTAGCAGCATCTGGCCAGGACCATCCCCGAATGGACAAAAGTTATCTTACCTGAGATACCTCACAGATTCTCTAAGAACAGACTTAAGCATCCAGACTGTTCGAGAAGGCCTGGCGGATGTGCTAATTAAGCTTAACTTTCTCCTTTCCAAAGTCTTATCCCTAATTTTAGATCCACCCTTAAAAATTAACTCAGAACTAAAGGGTTCCAATTTACAGATACATCTAGCTGTGATGGAAGTTGCCTAGCCAAGTTGCATAGCGAATGGCCAGGAGCAGAGATAGCTTGGAGAGATAAGGGCCAAAGGGATAAAAAGGCAGTTTTATTTTCAGAGCAGGGATAGAGAAGAAAAAAGAATGGAAGAACTAGATGGGTAAGAACTGGAGGGGAAATGACTGAGATGGGGAAGAACTAGATTGTAGGAGAACTAGATTAGAAGAGAACATTGGAGTCTTGCAATGCTACTTTCCTAACACCCTCCCTCTGAGATAGGGGGTCGTGCAATGCTACCCGGTGCTCCCAGGTTGGTCTTACACTCCTAGCTCAAGGATTCTCTGCTTCTGCCCCAGGTAGCTGGGATGACAGGTGTGAGACTCCCCCTGGGGCACCTTTCAGAGATCTAGCTGTAACTTTTAGAGATAAGGATTAGCAATTTGTCATTTGATGAGAGAAGCCATGCCCTCAAGGGGAAAAGAAAGCCATTTCAAGTCACACTTTCCCAGTTGCTGGCCTTGCTGCCCGAGGGAGGTCCCAGGCCACAGCAGGTTGGTACCAAAAAAATCCTCCTACCTCTGCCTCTGGAGTACTGGGATTAAAGCCATGAGCCACCACGCCCCGCTATTTTATTATTTTTATTTATCAGATTACTTTTTTCGACATACTTCCACAC
>CABHPP010101687.1:0-13992 GCA_902168425.1 Peromyscus attwateri | reverse complement strand
GGGGGGGGGGAGAGAGAGAGAGAGAGAGAGAGAGAGAGAGAGAGATACAGAACCACCCCATATCTTTATAGTCATTTGCTATTGCCCTCCATGCTCATTTTAAATATCCTAGCTTGTCAAAGATAATGTCACATAGGACTCTGGGTAATTGTGTACTGATATTTTTCATTCCATCATAATTTCAATTAGCTAGCCTTTTATTTTGAACTCTATTTATAGCCAAGTCTTTTGTGACTTGAATAAGAAGCCGCAAAATAATGAACGCAGTGGTTTCCCTATCTTCCATGCCTTAACATCACAGTAAATATTTGGAGATCAGAAGGTAGCTCCCTGAGTGAAGTGCTGATTGTGCAAGCCCGAGGACCTAAGTTCATATCCATAGCATCTAGTCAAAAACCCAGCATGGCGCGGGTCTATGGTTCGAGCATTAGAGGACAGAGACAGATAGATTTAAGGGGCTTTCAGGACCAACCAGTCTATTGGAAACAGTAAGCTCACATTCAGAGTGAGAATTTACCTCAAAACATAAAGGCAAGGGGTGGAGAGATGGCAAAGCAGTTAAGAACACATGCTGTTCTTTCACAGGATCTAAGTTCAGTTTCCAGCACTACCTATAATTCCAGCTCTGGGGAACCTCACACCCTCTTTGGGACTCTGAATGCCCCTATGTTCATGTGCACATACTCACACAGAGACAGACCACACACACATTATTAACAATAGGATATATCTTTGAAGATATAGATTAACTTGAGTAAATATTGTAGATATTGAGGAAGACACCCCAAAATCAACCTCTGGTTTCCAAACACACAAGCACAGTAAGTACACCCATTCACAATCATACACCAAACCTCCCCCCACCACACACACACACACACAGCACAGCAGAACTTAATTTTCTTAATTACTAGGACTCAGTTTATTTCTATGTTGGTATGACATATTATCAGAAATGTTCTAATGACCAGAATTTTTATAGTGATGGCATAGCTACTCGAATATATAGAAGAAAGTACTTCAGAACTGAAAGAGTTAAAAATCAGTGCTGAATAAATATAAATACCTGCCATCGAGGTAAAAATGATCTTAATAAAATTTCCATATTTAAAGTAAATATTAGAGTAAGAGCCATTAGGTAACATGATTTATTCTAAAATAGCAGCAGGGATATGTAGATTTTATCATAATTCTATAAGTAATGCCAAAGATTCACCTTCAGGAGCTAGCTAATTAGCTCATTAAAATATCCTATCTGGCTGAAAGCTGTTCTCCTTGAAGACTGTCAGCTGTGTGATTGAATGACATGCAGAATCTCTTGGTATTTTATGGATATGTGATCCTTGGCATTCCGTAATGAAACTGCTCTTCTCTGTTTGTAGAAGAAGAACATTCAATTTTCATGGAAATGTCAGAAAGATTATATTTTTTTCTTTCATTTATTTGTATTGTTTCCATTTGGGATGTGTTTGAAAGCCTTTCCACAGTATTATTTCGCAGTTGCTTCAAAAGCGATAATTCAACTGGTACAATTGGGTAATTCTAATTTATTGTTAATGGCAAAAGATGGGGATCTTTTTCAAGAAGAAACCATGTGAAAGCTGTCAATTTCCAGTTAATGACAGATCATTTCAAGATTTTAGTCCTGATTATATTACTTTCCACAAAAGATAATAAAGCATTCTATGATAGGATAATTATATGTGTGTCTGTCTATTTGTGTTTGTGTGTGGATACATATGCTTGTACACACACATATGCATATGCATGTACACACATATTATACAAATACATATTTCATGCATGCACGTTTCAAGTATGTTATATACATGAAATTTATGCTTAATCACAAAAATGAACAAATTCAGTAACTAGTCAACTCACATGTCTGGAATTTGAGACTTCTTTTTACCTATTTTGTACTACGGTTATATTTTCAATAAGTTGTGTCATTGAATGAAATGGTTACATATAGTGCAAGCTTACTATGTTTGTATTTAATTTAAATTAATATTGTGCTAGTTAATACTTATCATGATACATCTAAACAAATAGTAGTTTAGATATTCATGTGAGTTTTTAGATAGTTTTTTGCACAAGACATTAACATGACAGACATGTGGAAGAAATGGAGAAAAATCAAACAAAAAATGTAGGAATGAGTAAAAACCTATTGAACTTCAGCTAAAATAAATAGAACCCATCAATTATTTATTCATTCATACATATATTCAACTGTAAATGTTTATAAACTAACAAGATGCTAGAATAGAGAAGATACTGATGAATAAATATGACAGCAGGTGTTAGCCAAATTTGTAAGTATAGACTGCTGTGGGAATATAAAGAAGGGTCCACAAGCCAATCTTTCTGAGTTCAAGGTGTCTTCCCTCAAGGGCATGCAAAAATGTCACAAAAAATGTGTTAACCAGAGGAATATTCATGAAGGGGCCAGATAGAGATTGTGAATTGCATCTAAGTTTCCTTCTTTCATTTGGTAATGAACCCGTGGCCAGCAAATTGACTGTAGAAGGGTTCATGTCCACCCACTGAATCAAACACTTTGGTGCCAGCCAGAGAGCTGGGCATGTGGGCTAAATTCTCAATGATACACTATGAATAAAAATGATATATTTACTTACTCAGCTACTTCATTAAGCAGATAATAGTATAATGATTGCGACTAGCTTGGACTACAAGGTCAAGCACCAAACCCTAGGGAATGGAATAAAAGTATGATAGAAGGAACTCAGGATGATGTAAATGAATTACTCTAGGACCATTGTGTTGTGCTTGAGAGTCTAGAGACTCTTACACACAGAACCCAGTTATATGCTGGATTTGCAGAAGGTTTCTGCTGTTCTTGCAAATTCTGCTGACCTTTGGACGACCATGCGAAACAGAGAGAGAAAAAGCAGTACAAATCAAGCAAGCAAACAAAGACACTTCTATTTTGGTGGGGGGAAACAACATATTTGGGACTTTATTTCTTAGTTTCTTAACCTGAATTCAAAATAATAAAGAGGTATAGGAAAAAAGTTTGTGCAAAAGACTAAGAACGAAATGCAAGACACAAACATTGAAGGATTTGCTATCAGGATGACTGACATTTTTATCTGCTTTTGGAAAGCTTTTCTGTTCTTTAGAATAATCCAACTCTCTTCTTCAAGATTCTTTTCTTTCCCACTCTACCCACTCCAGTGATCTGCCCCCCCCAACACTTGAAGTACAGAATTTGTTTACATTCATCAGTACCTGCAAAATCTGCAACTGGACCCCACACCTCCAACTTTCTGTCAAATAGTCACCCTCTTGTTATTTCTGAAGATAATAACTTTTCCATTTTTAAACCTTCATCTGCAGGAGTTCCATCCAAATCCCCAGAGGACAGTCTTCACAAGTGTTTACACATTAAAAAAAGTTAAATTTTTTTAAGAAACCTATTTCTACATTTTTTTAATTTTGCTTAAAAAAGCACTTCAAATCTATGTAATCCACAGAGTTCATACAATTGGGCTCTTCATCTGCCTTCATTGCCTGCCCCTGATACTTCCAGTCCATTGGCATTAGGACAGTACTGCACATTGTGGCTCACTCTGCTTGCAGCCTGCTGTTTCCACAGCCCGCTCATGTTCCAGATATTTTTCCTCCTATAATTATGCCCCTGTCAACATCACTCACAACAGGCCCATCACTCACAAATGTATTAGCCTGCAGAAATTTCATATTGATATATTCTCATCATTTGATTTTTCTGAAGTCAAGTAAGTGCTTGTGAAATTTATGGAAAAAAATCTGCAAGCATATGTTTGACTTTACCATAGATTCATGAACTACAGGTTGAACAAGCATTCTGCAGCACTGGAGCATTCTTCTTGACTTTTGGATTAACTCTTCCCAGCCTCTCAAGTTTCACTTCATTTAGAAACGGATCACATGCATTTTTAGTTGGATTGACTCTATTATTTTTAACTTTCAGTCATGTTTTAATAATTTCATTTCCTCTGATACTGCATTTGTTACCTTTTCCTGCCTTTTTCTTCTCTGATATGGATTTTTTTTTTATTATCACAACTGTTTGGAAATGTCAAATTAATTTGTATCTTCTTCCTGGTCTTTGTCCTCATCTCTTCCTCTTCTCTCTCAGCCTCTTCACCTTTTTCTGTCTAAAAACCTATGATCCTCAGTTCTGTTAAACTTTCCTACCTTAACTTGCAATTGTTTCATGATTGTGTGCATCTGTTAAGAAGCATTCAGTGTCTATGCGAAACATTAGATGAGTTGAACAAATATATGTTGCTGCAGTACTGCTGTTGTGAGTCAAAAGCAGATGTGGTCCTGTTTCATTGCTTTATCATGACACCTTGTGCTGGAGAGGATGTGGAGCTAGGGGAACTCTCCTCCACTGCTGGTGGGAATGCAAGGTGGTACAGCCACTGTGGAAATCAATATGGCGCTTTCTTAGAAAATTGGGAATCAATCTCCTCCAAGATCCAGATATACCACTCTTGGGCATATACCCAAGGAATGCTCAATCATACCACAAGGGCACTTGCTCAGCTATGTTCATATCAGCATTATTTGTAATAGCCAGAACCTGGAAACAACCTAGATGCCCTTCAACTGAAGAATGGATAAATAAACTGTGGTACATATATACAATGGAATACTGCTCAGCAGAGAAAAACAATGACATCATGAGGTTTGCAGGCAAATGGAGGGATCTAGAAAAAATCCTCCTGAGTGAGGTAACCCAGACTCAGAAAGACAAACATGGTATGTACCCACTCATAGGAGAATACTAGTTGTGGAACAAGGATGACTGGACAGCTACTCACAACACCAGGGAGGCTACCTGGATAACAGGACCCTAAGAAAGACACGGGGATTGCCCAGTGACGGAGAAATGGATGAGATCTACATGAACAGTCTGGACGTGAGTGGGGGTAATGAGGGGCGAGGGGTGAGGGAAAGAGAACTTGGGGGAGCGGGAGATCCCAACTGGATCAAGAACAGAGAGGGAACACAAGGAATGTTCATGATAAATGAAGACCACATGAGAATAGGAAGAAGCAAAGTACTGGAGAGGCCCACAGAAATCCACAAAGATGCCCCCACAATAGACTGCTGGCAATAGTTGAGAAATAGCCTGATCTGACCTACCCTGGTGATAGGATGGCCAAACACCCTAATTGTCGTGCTAGAAACCCCATCCAGTGACTGAGGGAACTAGATGCAGATATCCACGGTCAGGCCTTGGGTGGAGCTCTGGGAGTCCAATTGGCGAGAAGGAGGAGGGTTTATGTGAGCAAGAGTTGTTGGGACCAGGGATGGATGGAATACAGGGACAAGTGGCCAAACGAATGGAAACACATGAACTGTGAACCAATGGCTGAGGGGCCCCCAACTGGATCAGGCCCTCTGAATGGGTGAGACAGTTGATTGGCTTGATCTGTTTAGGAGGCATATAGGCAGTTGGACCGGGTCCTGTGCTCAGTACATGAACTGACTGTTTGAAACCTGGGGCTTAGTAGAGACCCTTGGCTCAGCCTGGGAGGAGGGGACTAGACCTGCCTGGGCAGAGTCCACCAGGTCGATCTCAATCCTTGGGGGAGTCTTTGCCCTGGAGGAGATGGAAATGGGGGGTGGGGCGGGGGGGGGCCGGGAGGAGGGAGAACGGGGGAATCTATGGCTGATATGTAAAGTTGAATTATATTGTAAAATAAAATAAAATAAATTCAAAAAAAAGCAGATGTGGGAAATACAAAGCAAATGAATGTGTAACTGTGTACAATAAAATTTTATTCATATAAATAGCATACCTTCAGACTTTAGCTCAGGGTGATTGATTTCTGACCTATATCTACACCAATACACTTTTAAAAAATTTAAGGAAATATTTAAAAATTGCAAACGATCCCTTGTCCTTAGTAAATGCTGCACAGATATGTGTTTCTAAAAACATGAAATGGTCAATAGATGCATATCAGGAGATGAGCAATAGACACTGGTCTGCAGTGATACTTCATTGTGAAGAAATCTATTTTACCCATGCTGTCTGAGAACAAGCATTTGGCAGGAATGAATATATATGTAGGTTGTTTTTATTCTTTTACCTAACTGTGCCTGCTGGCCAGACTGATGTATATTTCTGACTTTGATAGAACACAGCTGACCAACAAGTGCGGTATTAAAGCACAGTTCCTTTTAGTTTTAAAGACATAGAACAAGATATGTGAACTACCAAGGGTCAAAACAGTGTTTATTTTTAAAATATATGCAGTTACCTGTAGTTGGTAGCTGTTGCAGCTTTGACCTGGAAGTACTAACCCTAATGAGGCTTCTGGTAACTGTCACGCCTGCCTATGACCTGCCCCTGATGCAGGGCCAAGATGGGAGCCCTTAAGACCCAAGATCCAGATGTGCCAGCTCTCTTGGTTCCTGGTGATCCTGGATGCTGGATAGTAGTCCAAGAAGAGGTCTCCAGAGAACACTGCTGGACTGCACTTCACCTCCTGGATCCTGTAACCAATCATTTTACTTGCTGTAAGTTACCCCAAAATAAACCTCCCTTTTAACTACTTGGAGTTGCCTTAATAAATCCCCCAATAGTTACCACTTACATTCTGCCAGTACTGTGCTTTGTGTTCTGAGAGACTTAGGTAGGCACAGATACTAGGATGTACCCATGTATGTGTGTTTATGATATGAAACATTTTCTAAAATGATAGGATTTGGGACAGAGGGCTCACATTGACTAAGTGTGTAAAAAGACTGCTTAAATCAGAAAACTCTCAAAGAAACCCACATTAGGCCACTTGTCACTATTGCCTTCTCTCTTCTTATCAGTGTCTTCCCACTGCAAGCAATTATGACACATGGCATTCATGGTTTCTAGGCTGTTCACGTGTTTCAGCATGCTTCTCTTTGCTGATTCATCTTGTGTTAATTTCTCCAAGGCTACTGTGTACCAACCTTCTGGCCTTCATTCTTTATCTTGTAGAAATAAAGAAAATATCTATGCATACTTTTACACTCACTTCTATGTTCCAGGTTATAGAATAGTATCTTATACATGGAAGTCATCAATGTATACTTTAAAAAAAGCAAAAGAGGAAAGGAAGATTTTCATGCTGATGGGATTACTTCAGAACATGATTTTTAGTGTGAAATTTGTGCTCGGTTTAACAAGACTACAATAGTAATATTCATAAGGAGGATATGTTGCATTTTAGGGGACCTAGTAATGATTTTACAGAAACGATGGAAGGACCTACTATAATAACATTCATGGCTAAGTCTAAATTGTATAGCATCTTCAAGTTTCTAAATACTTTCACTTCACATATGTAAACTTTACTCGTCCAAGGGCCCTGTTTTTCTAGCTGGGTGAAGGTTAGAGAAACATGAAAATATAACTAGGAAAAGGAGGAAAGCAGTTTCGTCTTCCAATGATTCATGTGAGTATACAGCATGATCATAAGAGAGTTTTGATTTTTATGACTCATCCTACAACTTGAACTTTATTCATATCTGACAATGGGAAATGTGTAGAATGGCCAACTCAAAAGTATCCCCAAGTAAGCAGTTGAGTAAGAGCCAAATATCTCTGTGAAAATGAAAAACAATATATCTATAGTCAGACCTATGAAAGTTATCCTGGATGGGGGAAAAATGATGATGTGTACTTCATTTAGTGCTCAGGATGTAAACTATTACACGGCTTCTCCAAGACTCATTATCTTGTATTTGGAAAGGCCTTTGGTTTTAAGCGTTTACCAGTTTCACAATTGAATACTCATAAACATATCAAATGCAAATGTAAACAATTATTCTATACATATCCATAATTAAGATTTTTTTATTATTATAGAAGTATGTGACCAATTTTTCAAAACTGGTCAAGAGATTGATTAAAAAAGAACCAGGCAGTCTCCTAATTGAATCAATAATTCTGAAACTGTGTAACTGATTTTGTTTCTTCATGTTTAATTTTGTTGTTAAAGAAACACAAGTCTGATTTCAACATTGTCTTCTGATGCTTATGACATTTTTGGTCACATGTAAAGATGTAAACTAGAAATCTTGAAAGCTCTGATTGCTTGGAAGGAATGATTTTTGCCTCTATTCACTCATTCAAGTTTCAGAAAATCCTTTGAGGTAAGCTCATATTACTAATATATTTATTAGTGTTGTTATTAAGATCTTTATTTATTTTTTAAATATCCCTTAGAAATAGTTCTAGATTCTATACATGTTAAGCTTCAGTTATAGTTTCTTGAGATATATAGTAATGCTTATTCTCTGTACTTTTATTTACCCTTATCAACCATAGGTAAATTATCATTATGAAATTTCAAAGGAAGAGAGATCTTAACTTTATTTTGTGATGAACTATTAAATAATCATCCTATTTGGTTACTAGTTATTATTGACAGTCTCTTATTGTGCTTAAATTTTAGATTAATTTTATTGGGATAAGTATACATTTATAAGGAAAATGTATTTAGAGATCACTTCCATCTATGGTTTCAAGTCTCTATGTGGGGATCTTGGAGCATTCATAATATGTTATTCATAAATGACTACATAGGAAAATGAATTGTGATTCAATATATAAGATAAAAGAGTCTTATGTAATTTTATAACACACACACACATATGGAGAGAGAGAGAGAGAGAGAGAGAGAGAGAGAGAGAGAGAGAGAGAGGGGGAAATAGGAATGACATTTGAAGAGTTCCTTTCAAAGTTAATGAATTATTCAGACAACAACTTTATTTCTGTGAAGTGCTGATTATTTCCTACTAAATTTCCAGGAAAGGATTTTAGCTTTTACTCATCAACAAAATAGGCTAATATAGGCTAATAAGTGTAGTATATGCATGGATTAAAATGAATTAACTCTTTTCTGTCTGTGAGAAATCCAGACTCTTTTGCAGTTAGTACTGACTCATGCTCTGTGACTAAAATTAGTACTTTGTAACCCTTTCCTGGAAAGAATAAGTGGATGATTGCCATATCTAAAAACTCCCCTTCTGTTCTACCATTGTACAGATTTGACAAGCCTTATGTCTCATGGCTACTTCTGGATTCTAGTTCAATTCCAAGGTTTGAGAATAAGAAGGAACACATATGGACACCATACCGAAGTATATGGTTCTTCATAGTGGAGTAATCAGTGGTGTTGTCCTCCAGGGTCTCCTAGGCATCCTCACTTCTGCTCAGACCTTTAAGATGCAGAAACTAGGTCTCATGAAAGTGAAGGACTTGGCCCAGACTTCTTCAAGTCTTTTGAACAGCTACTGTCTTTCTTAACCATATTTTATAATCTAGTTGTCATTTTGATGATGATTAATTTAAATTAGGCACTGTTAATTATATTTGATAATTAAACTTTTTTCCGTTATTTTACTTGCTGAACATTTAAGTATCTTCCATATATGTTACAGTAAAAAATGAACAAAGGAGGTACCACATAATGGTTTTTACTTGAATGGTCTCCTGTGTAAAATGCTGAACTAAATATTGTAAAAGTCATTTTTGGAATTGGCTCCATCTAGCTAAGCAAGCACATTGGATCTTGAGAGAGGCATTTGTTTGGAAGCGGTAAGTGTAGGAAGCCAGGGAGGTGAGCAGGGAGGTAGAAGAAAATTACATTCTTTGTTTTGCTTTTCTCCCCAACTGTTTCTGGTCTTTAGTGGTTCCTTTGCTAATCGGCATGAGTTCACAGCCAATGCTGTCTACAGAAAAAATTTTCCTCCTTAAAAACAAGCATGAGTTCACCAAATGTTTCTTACTCTCTCTTACCTTCTGCTCTGGTGGGAGGGAACCAGCTCCACTCACAATCATAGTCATCAGCCTGGTTCCTTTGTGAAGCAGATGGTATTGCTAGAGCTTCTTCACATGGTTGGAGGTTGTTTCAAATTAAAGCCATAGCCCTCCTTATCTGCTGCGCAGTAGTTAACCATGGCTTCCTTGTCATGTTGCAGGCATGAGACTGATCAGCAGTTACAATCCATTTGCACTCACCAAATGTTAAAGAATTTTGCTTGTGAGATCTCCTGCCTTAAGGAAAATGGATCTAACAATGGAAGATTGACACTTCCTCGTTATGTTCAAGGGCTCAGCTTTCCAACTTACTTGGCATTGTTAGTTAACTGTGCTTATTCTTTTAAAACAATTTGAAAGCAACCCTCTTTTCAAGTAAAATCTTCCTAAAATCACACATCATTCCCAGGATCCATAAATGAAATGCAAATGTATCGTCGAATTGGGTTTAACTCAGAGCAGAAAATAGCTCACTAGTTTGAATATCTTGATTCCTTAGGGGCTGTATAAATGCACAATCTGTTTCTGTCGATTCCTTATGTCCCAGATTGGTATACATGTTTAGTTATTTAATTTGCTCTGCTTTATGTTTTCACAGTTTATCTAAATATAATTGACAGACAACAAGCTAAACATTTAAAAGAAATGTTTTGCTCATTTTCAACACATGTATACTCCTGCAAATCATTAATCACAAAAAGAACATCATCTATCTAAGATGAACAATATTCTCATACCCGATACATTTCCTGTCCCCAATCACCTCTGATCCTCAGATAACCATTGGTTCTTGTTTTTCCATTTGTTAAAAAAAATTGCAGTATAAATACTGTTTAGTCTGACTTCCTCAGCAAAATTATTTCAATATTCATTCATATTATACTTGCGGCATTTATCCCTTGTAATTCTTTAGAAGACTCAATTGTTGTACTATAGTCTATCGATTTACCAAAAGTGAGCAATTGGGTTATTTCTCATTTTGGAATTTAGCCAATAAAGCTACACAATCACTTGAGTTCTTTTGATGCAAACACATGCTTTCATTGCTTTTCAGCAAGTACATGGAAGTGGGTCCTTTGATCATATTGTGGGTCATATGTAATGCTTCAAGATAAATGAGAAGTTTTATAAAGTACTGTGCTCTTTAATTTTCTCAAAAGTTATTTTTTTGAATTATTCTATGTTGTCTTGGTTTCTTTTCTGTGGCTACGATAAAGTACTCTGACAAGAGAAACTTAAAGGAGAAAGGGTTTATTTAGTTCACAGTTCCAGATAACAGTCCAGTGCAGCAGAGAACTCACAATTGCAGGAGCCTGAGAAAGCTGGTCACATTATTTCTGGAGTCAGAAGAAAATTGCAATGGTTGTATGCATGTTTTGTTAGTACTCAGCTTGCTTTATTTAATTTTGGATCTCCTGCCTAGGGAACGGTTATACCCAAACTTAAGATGGGTTTTCGGGAGACAACAGAACAATGTATGAGCCAATTTGTGCTAAAACAACATAGAAATGATATGAATATCTGGTATAAAGTAGCTAAATTCACTGGGGCACCATAAGTCAGCTAATAATGGCTGACATTATATTTTCAGGGAACCCCAAAATAAGCATTGGTGTAATTTATATTTGGCAGAATGACTCATGTGATTCTGTCTACATACAGCCTTTGCCACACTGTCTATATGTGTCTTCCTGTATGTCTGTGTACCTACCTCTGTGTAGCCTGTGTGCCATTCTTGATGTGTACCTATCCCCACCAGCGTCAAACTATGTTAGACACTGTGTTTGGGACTCATTTCATCCTCCTGAAATGAATAACTACTATTTTCTTAGCCTTCATGTTGTGAAACAGAAATTGTTGGACGACTTGGAACACAGTCTATAAGCCAATCAAGTAAACCCTTTGTAATTTTTCATTCTTTCAGTTCTATCCATTTAGTATTTCTAATTACTACATATGTCTTTAAATGTTTACAGTTCCTAATTACTTTAATGTGCACAAATATTACTCAATAAGCATTTCCATTGCATGTTAATATTTGAGACATTTATTTTTAAAGGCTTAACTATATGTAAGCACATTAAAATGTAAGAGTGTTCACATTTCATTTTGTAATTAATATTAAGCCTCTGAATGATTATTTGAAAAGTGGCTGCAGGACTGGGCAGGACAGAAAAGCCTCTGTTTACAATATGTTTTCAGTTGAAAGAGACATCAGCATTCTCCAGCTCTTTATCTTAACCATAGAAAAAAAAAGTTATCAGAGTGCACATGTGAACTGATAATATGTAGCAGTACGCTGAACATCTGGCATACGCTTTTTGGTACTAGAAACTTGGATTTCAGCCACATAATCTCTTGGAAGTTTATATTTTTCACCTATAAAATAAGCAAGTGGGAACTGTTTATTCACACCTCTTGTGGTTTGCAAACATCTATGACTCAAGTGAGCAAAAACCCTGACTCCATTCACTAGCCATCAATGAAATGTTGTGTGACCATGGTAGAACTCACCAATCACTTCCTAAAGCCAACAGAAAACTATTACTTGTTTGCTGTGGGATGTCCTGTATGTTGTGAATATATTTTGCTATGATTGATTGATAAATAAAACACTGATTGGCCAGTAGCCAGGCAGGAAGTATAGGATAGGCAGGACAAACAGAGAAGAGAGGCTGGGAGGTGGAAGCTGGAGAGACTCCTGCCTGCCGTCCAGGGAGCAGCATGTAAAGATAGCAGGTAAAGCCATGGAACACGTGGTGATATACAGATTAACAGAAATGGGCTGAGTTTAAGTGTAAGAGCTAGACACTGGTAAGCCTAAGGTAATGGCAGAGCAGTTTAAATAATATAAGCATCTGTGTGTTTATTTTATAAGTGGGCTATGGAACTGCTGGGGCTTGGTGGGACCCAGAGAGAAACTCTCTAGCTACACTTGCTTAAAGTAGGATGGCCCTCATGATAAAAATACTAGCAACCGTTCCATTGCATTGTGAAATCAAAACAAATAAAAACCATGTTAATCGTTTCAGTAATATTTTCTTAGTTGTTTTTTTTTTTAATATGTCACCAGGAAACCTTTGTTCTTAGTAGGAATTTATATAGTTTACATAAGTTTTGGTATTTAAAGATATAAGACTATTCTTAGTCAAATGTGGGAAATTTTTTACTCATTCAACTTTTTGTCACTACTACGGTTTTTCCATGAGTCATTGTCAGGGATTCTAAGTATTTGAGGACACAGTTTGAATACCACTAGTTGGCACTCTACTCAGTGATTCTAAAAGTAAGCAAGCTCTGGCCAAAATGATTAAGAAATGACCATACACAAGCATCACCAAGAGAACTTGAATTCTCCTTCTCATGCCACGTACTTTCTGTCATCTAAACCAACCTCCAGAATTCTTCTATGTCAGCCCTTTGATCAGCAGACAGATTTGATAGTCTATTCTTGGAACAGTCAAATCTACTTTAGGAAATATTTTTACAAAACCGTGAAAGATTAGCTAAAATTGTATTAATAAAATATTTGTATAATATCAGTAGGTGTACAGAACTCCTGTTTTGGTGTCAATTTTAAAATAGTTAATAACTCTAGATATTTCACTCTTAATTCATTGAAGACAAATTTGTATATAGACTTGAAGCAATAATACATAAGTGAGTATTAATGTAATTTCAATTCTCTCCACTTTCCCTGACAGTTCAACTATTCTCCTCAGGGTTGTTAACAACTGAAAAAAATAATTTCTTGGTATTGGAACCATAATCTTAAGTTGTTTCTCCCCTCATTTGCAATAAACACATATATTCCTTCAGGTGATAATCTGATGCCTTACATAGATGGGACAGAAGCAATTCTGTAACAGCTACTGAGAGATGATCATTTAAATTTATATCAAAACTTTTAGTTGAGAGTTGCTAAGTAATTTAAATTTTCTTAAGTTTATATTACTGAGAGAGCTAAAATGTACTTGAAATCAAGCTTTCATATTATAAATAACAGTCTCTAACAAGTATTCATCTTCCTCTTCAAGGCAATGCAGAATGGCCCAGGAGAACAGTCTTATCATACATAAATATACGAATATCATATAGATAATTTTTAAAAACACCCATTATATATATATATATATATATATATGTGTGTGTGTGTGTGTGTG